>JABUQX010067503.1:22500-34339 GCA_015478945.1 Trachelipus rathkii
CTTGTAATGTAACTTACTATGGAGAAGTTGGTCGCAGTTATGAACTTGATCTCTTTGAATCAAGATCGCTTCACCCTCCTTTTGTGTGCCATTTAACATTTGTTGCAGCTGGAGATATTTATGGTGATTTAATACAACTTGTGTTTCGTGATATGGATTTAGGAACTTTTAGATCTCATCATGTATATGGTTGTCCGCAAGGAGAGCTTTCCGTGGACGAAGCTCGGAAACCTCATGTTCCAGGATTCTGGTGTGGGGTACAAATAGTCATAACGCCTATTATAGTGAAACAAGTACTGTGACTGTAACTATTAAAGTACCAGAACCTGAGGAAGAGTACATGCCTGTCAAGCCGTTTAAGGCTAAACTATTGTACAAGTTTTTACTTGGGGCCAAATCTATAGTTAGGTTCGGACCCTGGAATAGTGCTAAATATTTAGGTTTTCCTCGACCTGGGTCAGTCTGCGACAGGGTTTTTGGATTCCTGCGAACAGAAGAAAATGTCGTATACAGTCCTCCGAACTAACAGAAGAAAATGTCGTATACAGTCTCCGAACTATCCAGGAATATATCCTCGAAATGTTACTTGCCAATATATAATAGTACACTAAGATATGGTCAAATTTTAATGAGAATAGAAATTGGAAATCAGAATAACGTGTGATCTTGTACTTTTTACCTGGGGGGCAACAGTCTTTAAATTTAAATTAGAATATACGAGAGTGATCTATTGAGGAGATACAACAGATCAGTATATTACGTTGAGACTGTTACTGTAAAAAATAGTCCTAAAGTATTAGTAAAACCTTTAACTTTCTTACCTGAGGGCAACCCTAATTGACACAGTATTAAATAGTAACAAGAAATATCACATGCCTGTAATATCATCGTTTTTTTGTACCATAGCTGCGACTAAAATTTGGGTTAGACTATTGATGTAGTACAGGGAATCCGCTGTAAAGGAAATATTATTATCCTTGTGTAGCGACAAAAGTCGGTCTTGAAGAATTGGTTAAAATCCTTTTAAACTATTTACACTGAGGGGAAAACAATTTTAATTTGACACGGTATAAGCTCGTAGAGCTATCAGAGACATAATCAACAGTTGTATAATTATACGTTTTTTGTAAGACTCTAAACGTAATAAAATTTATGTCAAATCAACGTGATATAGACAGTGCCTACTGTAAAATTTCAATCTAAAATATGGGATCAAAATATGTGAAGAAAATATGAACATGAATAAGATCAACTGTTGTATGAATTTTTAACGCTGGGGTGCAACATTTAAATTTAATATAGAATACGACAGGGACATAATTGAAGATCCAACAAATTTCTGTATTATAATTACCATTTTGTACGACTCAAAATAGGGCTATATTAAATTAATAATATCCTTTTAACTTGTACCTGAGGGGCACACTCTTTATTACACAGGGATAACAGAATTAGTAATTCATAAGAGCAACACATGTCGTTAATTCTCGTTTTTTTGCAAACCACATAGTAAAGTAATAAATTTGTAAACAACATGATATAGGTTATTTAAAACATAAAAATGCTATCCTTCTCCAAAAAATATTTGAGAGGAAAAGTATGGAAAAGGCTTATTAAAGAAATGAATGAAAGAGAAACTAATACCAAATGGGCCAACATCTTTTAAATTAATATAGTAATATAACCACAGTGACCTATTAAAGAGATCAACATACTCAGTATATATCCTTTCTGTACGACTAAATTAGAGTCTGAACATTTAAGTAAAATTAAAGGATGATAAATGAGCGCAAGGTGCGCGATTAGAAATGAAACAATAACCTAAGCAGACCGATAGCCGTGAAGATCCTTTTACACTTTTTACTGGGAACAACTTTAATTTGACCAATAACGTAAGATAGGTAAAAGCCTCAGAGGAGAGAATACAAATGTCTTATCGTCTGACCTTTTGTTGTAAATACCTCATAGAAACGGGGGCGCGCTAAAGTTTGATGTCAAACTAAGAGTGAAGCAGTGGACATACTGAAAAGTAAGCCAGACCTAAGATATCACAAATATATGAATAATAAATGAAATTGAATCTAGCATGAACAGCTGGTGCTCCTGTAACTTTTTAACCTGGGGCAACCTTTAACTTTATTATAGAAGACGACAGTGACTTTAAAGAGATCCAACATACCAGTATATATTGACATTTTGGTACAATCAAAGAGTTGGTCCATGAAAGTTAATTAAACCTTTTAACTTTTACCGAGGGCAATCTTTTTTTTTACCACAGGGTGTAAAATAGTAAACCTACAGTAGAGAAACAACATGACTTTATATTATACGTTTTTTGTAAGACCCATCGTAGAATATATTTTATGTCAACTACATGATGAAACAGTGACTACTGAAGTACAACTAATATGGGTCAAAATATTTGAAATGAAAAATTAAATTTGGAATATGGTAGCAAAACGTTATATCTTGAACTTTTCCTGGGGCAACAGTCTTAAATTTAATATAGAAGTACGCCAGTGACCTATTGAAGAGATCCAAACAATTTATTATGTATTATAATTTACTTATTTTTGTACGATTTCTTTCTTTTGTAAAAATTAAGTAAGACCTTTTAACTTTTTACTTGAGGGGCAACATCTTTAATTTGACGGCACGGTCTAAGAAGTAACCCACAGGAAGAGAACAACTGTTTAATATACTAGTGCTGTTTTTTTGTAAGACCTAGTAGGTAATGATAATGTTGTCAACTACATGAGTGTAAGCATGACCCTACTGAAAGTCTACTCAACGAAGATATGGTCAAAATATTGGAATGAATATGATGGATAACATAACGTGGACTCTTGTACATTTGTACCCCTGGGGGCACAGGTCGGCTTAATTTTAATAATAGAATGTAGTTATTATCTTCTAGTCAATAGAATCCAACATTCAGTAATAATGGCATTTTTGAACGACTTAAAATATTTCCTGAATTTAAGTAAACCTTTAACATTTTTTTACTCTGAGGCAGGAAAACCTTTAAATTTGGACCAAGAAGGAAGCCAGTAGGCCTACAGAGAAAACGAACATGTCCGATGCTCTAAACGTTTTTTTTGTAGACATATAGTTCTAAAATTATTAAACTGCATGGTTATAATTATAGACAGTGACCTACTGAAAAGTACGTAACCTAATATTAGGTCAAGAAATATTTGAATCTTATGTTGAGATAATAAGTCGTTTGGATAAGTATGTTGGAATATATGATCAGGCCTACTCTTGTAGACTTTTTAACCTGGGGAACAGTCTGTAAAATTTAATATAGAAAGTAGCGACAGTGACTATTGAGGAATACAACATTCATATTATTACTCATTTTGTGACGACTCGAAAGTAGGTCCTGGTAAAATTAACGTAAACCTTTAACTTTTACCGAGAGAGCAACAATCTTAAGGTTGACACGAGGAGTAATAGTAACTCAGAGAGGAATCCCATCGTCTGTTTACCACGTATTTTTGTGTAAGACCCATAGAGCGTCCTAAATTTATTGTCAAACTCCATGATGTTGACGTGACCATCAAATTTATTACCTTTTTTTTGTAACTCAAAGTAGGTCCTGAAAATTGTGTTACCCTTTAAACTTTTTACCTGAGGGCACAATATTTAATTTGACAGTCGGTGTAACGGTAAGCTACAGAGACAACAACATGTTGTAAATCTCCGTTTTTTTGTAAGAACCATAGGTAAGTAATAAAATTTATGTCAGAACAACGGGATGTAAGACAATGACCCTACGAAAATTAAAAACTAAATATGGGTCAATAATATTTGGAAGAATAATATGAAAATTGTGGAATATTAGCATGCAAGTTGTGCACTCTGAAAGTTTTAAGAGGGGACCGAGAGTAGTTAGAAATTTAAGTAAAATTGTACTTCATTGACTATTGAAGATATCCCACCACTAGTATATATTACATTTTTGTAGTATATGTAATAACCAAGTAAATTAGTAAAACTTATAATTTTACCTGGAGGGGCAACGAATTCTTTCAATTTGACCGCGCGCTTAGGGTAAAGATAGTAACGTACAGAAGAGAAACAAAATGTTTGTATATTCTAGTGTTTTTTGTAAGAGACCTGCCACCATATACGGTATAAAGATTTGGCAACAGATATGATATAGTGACAGTGACCTACTGGTTATATAGGTAATTCACCTAATTTTGCTTGGTTAAAAATATTGTGTGTGAATGTATATGGTATGAATGATTGGAATTAGGGCATCTAAGCTTGTTGTGGACCTCTTGTGGATTTTAACTGAGGGACAAGGTTTAAATTTAATAAGAATGTAACACAGGACGCTATGGAAGAGATAACATATCGACTTATGGTATTTCCTTTTTGTACGGAACTAAAGAGGGTCTGAAAATTAAGTAAAAGCCTTTTAACTGTTTACTTGAGGGGCAACGATCTTTAATTTGACAAGCTGTGCTTAATGTAAGAAAGTAAAATGCATAACTAAATATTAAATATCTTTTGTTCATATGGTAATGTGTAAACCCATAGTAGTGCTAATATTGACTGTAAACTACTATGGATTTGTTAAATTACAGTAGTGACCTACTGAAAAACACCTAAAAATGGGTAAATATTTGAAGAAATTGTAAAATTGGAAATATTGCATCAACGTATGTGACTCTTGAAACTTTTTACCTGGGTTCAAAGTCTTTAACCTCTGAGTAGCCGAGGGTAAAAATTACCAACGGCTAGAGCAATTTTTTTGTTTTTTATTTTTCCTTCAAATCATTACGTAATGAGATATGGGGTGAATTGAGATGGGGATTTATGGGTAAGTATGATAGATATTGCTGTATACATAAAATCGCCTTAGTGCACTGTGGGATGCCGTGGCGGGAAGTTTTGTGGTGATTTACCACGTCTACCATTTTATGTTTTTCTCTGTGGAATATTTACGACGGATACCTGTTATTATGTTAGTTTATGCAGTTTTAAGTGTGGCTGACGCAGGTCGGTGGCGGTGTCAATATAGATTGGCTTATTTTGATGCGGTACGGTGCGGTGCGGGCGTAATTAATTTATGACCCGTGCGGATCGATATAAATTATAGAGGGTGTGCGTGCGGTGCGAAACGCAATGGCGAGCATCGGAACATTAGAGAGTGTGTCGGTGCTGATGGGCGGTGACAAGATCAATCTTTTTTAGGTCGGGCGTTGTGTGTATTCTGTGAGGTGTGGACGATGACAAAAAATTTTTGGAGGTGGGGCGTGGTGGAACTACGTGCTTTGCCATACTCTATATGTGGTGCGTGTACCTCAAAGGTGCGATGCTCATCAACTAAATATATAAGATAAAGTATATACAGACTAATATATAGTAATATAATATTTATATATTATATATATATAAATAATCTTAGATATATTATATAGATTATATAGTTATTAACATGTATCTTATATATATAAATTTTAACTATAATATTATAATATATATATATAATTAATAAATTATATAATATTATATATATATATTATAATATACTTTATATATATATTATACTATAATATAATAATTTATTTTGGAAGGGAAATTCTCCTTTTGAACTAGGACTGTGAAGGAGGATGACATGGAATGATCCGTAAGAGAGTGATGGATTGGGTAGTAAAAATAGGAATGTTTTGGAAATATGAATATGACCAAAAGGAAAAGAGAGTTTTATATGATCCGAGGGTAAAATTAGAAATAGGTGATTTGTAATGACGAAGTTCGAGGGGATAGTGCAATGGTGACGCACGTCAAAATCTTTTGCATTTGAATTCTAATAACAACATTGCATTTAAGTAGTATATAAATATTATATAAATAATATATATAATATAATGATATAATATACTAAAAAGTAATAATAAAAATAATATTAGTATCCTAAAATGCAACATATTTTGCATATGGTAGATAGAAATATTTCTATGTTGCTATCATAAAAAAGGTTAGAGTTCGACTTTCATTTCTTTCTTGGAGCAGTACGTATAATGGTGTTGGTGAAAATGACGTGATCATACACATTCTTTGTGTTTATTTGCATAAAATTTTAATAAAAAAAAGTGTATTTTTTATATATATTAAAAAAATATGGTGTTTTTTGGTTCTTTAAAAAAAAGTGTCATTGAAGCTGAGTAAACAGGTTTAAAAAAAATTTTTGTTTTCATGAAAGTTGGTCTCAGTCATGCGTATGTATGTATGTATGCAATCAAATATAACAAACCATAACAAGTTATCAAGAAGGTTAATAGGTGGAGTAAGGTCGAAATATTTGAACCAAACGTCTACCAATCTAGTGATCTTTTCAGGGGTACCTGAGCATTGGGTATAATTTAAATATGATGTCAAGTGGACTAGATGAAGCGAAGATCCAACATAACAGTCTGATTTACCAATTTTGTACTACCAAGTCTTGAATATAGTAAACCTTTTAAACTTTAACCCTGATTGGCAAAAAAGTTTTGATTGACCACAGGAGTTGAAGAATTGTAAAGCTACAGAAGACACGAACATGTCTGTTATTTATATTCGCTTTTTTTTGTAAAAACAATAGTCGGTCGTTCCAAAATTATGTCAAGAGCTACATGATGTAAGAAGTGATGAGAGAGGTCTCAAAATACCCATCCGAGAATATGGGATCAAAGTGTTTTGATAAAGGATTAAAATCGGTGTGAGAAGTTGGTTGTAATAAGTGAATGCTATTTGGTCACGTGTGGACTGCTTGAACTTTTTTTAACATGGGGCACGAGGTGCTCTTTTAATTTTTGGTGGGTAATATGAATGGATGTATTAGTGACGTCTGATTGATAGGGGTAGATCCAGGTATATGCATCTGGATGGTTTATTACAGTGTTCGTGGGGTTTTGTACGACGTCAAGTAGTCTGAAAATTAAGTAAAACCTTTTAAACTTTTTACGTGAGACCAAACAGTCTTTAATTTGACCACATAAGGTAAGATAGTAACGTCAGTAGCAGAATCGAACAGGTGTTCTGCTATATTTCGTTATTTACTTTTTTTTTGTAAGTACCATAGTACGTCTAAAATTTATGATAAACTGCATGATCTAAAGACAGTGACCTACTGAAAGTACCGTAACCTAAATATGGGCTCAATTATATTTGATGAAAACTTATAAAAATTGGAATAAAGCATCAACGCTGTGACTGTGGAACTTTTTAACTGGGGGGCAACAGTCCTTTAACTTTAATATAGATGTATTGAACAGTGAATATTGAAGAGATCAACATATATTATGTATTACCCTTTTGTACGAAATCAATAGTAGGGGCTCTGAATTAATGTAAAACACTTTTAACTTTTTAGTGAAGAACGCAACAATCGTTGTGTAGTTTGCACCAATAAAGTAAGATCTAGTAACTACAGAAGAAAAACAAAATGTTGTATACTTACCTTTTTCGTTGTAAGACCATAGTACTCTAAATTTAATGTCAAGATGCATGATAGTATAAGCGTGGACGCTCGATGAAAAAGTACCAACATAAATATGGGGTAAAATATTTGAAAGAAAATTGAAATTGGAAAATAGCATTAACGTTGTGACTCTTGTAACGATTGTGGAGAAAAAAACAAGCTCTTTAATTAATATAGAATAGTAACGACAGTGACCTATTGAAGAAAGCCACAATGCGTTGTCAAAGTCCATACTTTTGTAGCGACTCAAATAGGTTCTGTAATTTAGTAAATTATAACTTTTTAACTTTACCTGAGGGGGCAACAATTTTTAATTTTCAGCAGCGTATATAGATAGTGGAACTTTACGAAGGAAAACAGACGTAATTTACGTTTTTTGACAACGACCCATAGTAGCGCTAATAAAAGTTTGTCAACAACATGATATATATGAATCGTTTGGTGACTCTGAAATTATTACCTCGAGACTGAAATATAGGGATGCAACTATTGAATGAAAATAATTGAAAATTGGCAACTCTGCGTTAAACGTTGTGATTTTGGTAACTTTTTACCTGGGGGCAACAGTCTTTAAATTTAATATAAAATGTACAACCTAGTTAAAAGATCCAACATATCAGATATTTTGCAGTTTTTTGACGACTAAATTTTTTCGAATTATCAAGAGACTAGATATACATAATTTGAAGCCTGATTGGGCAACACTTTTAAATTTGACAACAGAGGAAGGAAGACAGTCAACCTAACAGAGGAAACCTAACATGGTTCCGTATACCTACGTTTTTTTGTAAGACCTTAGTAGTCCTAAATTTATGTCAAACTGGGCATAGCAGAAGACAGCTTGGGCCAAATTGACGCAGAGGAGGAGGATGCCGGATCTGGGTACAAGAAATATTGTGTAGGAGAGGGCACTTGCATTAGTGGAATAACACGCGATACCTAACCAAGGCACATGATGGTATAGTCTACTGGGGAGCGGGTGGAGTGGGGTATATCAAGATAGGGAGCACACTACTGTGTTGTTTAGAAGTGGCAGGATGGGATGTATCAGTCACACGGTCACGCTCTACCCGCTGGCTAAACACACGAGGAGAGTGCGTGTTCAGATGAAGTTCGTATCAGCCCGCCTAATGTGTGTCGAGCCGAGCTGAGTGTGCTCATTCGGGAGAGATTGTAAAGGATGAATGTAGATATGAGCATTAGATTCGATCGTCTGCATAGTCTAGAGCTTCTGTAATTTGACAGGATGTAAGTAGGGTAACCTACAGAAGAGAATCAACATGTCTGTAGTAGTAGCCTGCTTTTTGTAAAGACCCATAGTGGCGTCTCTATAATTATGGTCAAGACTACAATGATGTCAGGGACAGTGGGGACTCACTGGGGGTAACAATATTTATTGACTTGTTTGGGTACCACAAAGTAGGTCCTGAAAATGTAGTAAACCCTACCTTTTTAACTTGACCTGAGGGGCAACATTAATTAATTTGACCACAGGGTGTAAATAGTAACCTACAGAAGAGAAACAACATGTGTGTATATTCTATCGTTTTTTATTGTAAGCACCAGTAGACGGTTAACGAAATTTACATGTCAAAGCAACGATGAAGTAAGACAGTCGACCTACTGAAAATACTAAACCTCAATATGGGTGATCGAATATTGAATGAAATCTGAGAGAATTTGATTAGCTCAACGTTGTGACTTTGAACTTTTTACTGGGGTGCAACACGTATTTAAACTTGAATATAGAACGACGACAGTGACCTAATTGGATAGGAGATCCAACATAAATCTATTTTAATTCACGTATATTCTTATGTACGACTCAAAATAGGTCCTGGTAAGTAAATATATTTTAACTTTTTTTATTCGGCAAAATTATTTTAAAATTTGAGGAAGGTTTAATTGATGTTATAATAAGTCGTACTCTAAGTGAGTGGATCCGTTTCTGTATATTTGTCTACGTTTTTGTTTAGGAGCCCATAGACGTAATGAAAAGATGTGGGCCCACACATGAAATTATCGGCGAAGTGACCCTGTATCGAATGACCAAATCTAAAAGTCTGGGTAACTGAGAAATGATGTTTGAAGTGCGAGAAATAGGGTAAAATTGGAGTAATGAGGCATCAGTATGGAGAAATTGTGATCGTTGTACTTTGATGTACTGAGCGAGGGCGCAAAAGTTTGACTAATGTAATATAGAGTATTACGATACGTGTCTTATTGATAAAGTCTCCAAGTTATCACTAATAATTAGTTACCTTGTATTTGTACGAATCAAAGTAGGACTGAAAATTAAGTAAAACCTTTAAATATTGGTTTATATTTCGCAAAAATATTAATTTGACAACAGAATGTAAAGATGATGTAACAAATAGATGAAACACAGTGACTGATAGTGTTTTGTTGTAAATACCCATAGTTAAACCTGTCGGTCCATCTTTAAATATGCATAACACTGCAGTTCAAATGCCAATTCTTATTCTATCTTCGAGCATTCTCTGATCATTCGTGCAAAATATTGAAATGAAAATAAATGAATAGTCTGAATACTAGCATCAACGTTGGAACTGCATTGACAACTGCTTTTTGTAACCATGGGGTGACACACGTCTTACTAAATTTAATATAGATTAGATACGCACAGTGACCTAATAACGAGTAATCCAACTTATCGTATAGATATTACGTTTAATTAATGCTGACACTACTAGAAAGTTTGGTTTAAACCCTTTATAATCTTAGCCTGAATATGGCCACAGATCTTTAAATATTTGACCAAGGAGGTATAAGATTGTAAGGATGACAGAAGGAATCTAAAACAACATGTCGTAATCTATCATTGGTTCTTGTAAGTATCTCACTCATGACGTTAATAAAATTGGGGTCAAAAAACAAGAATATGCAGTGACTATGAAATTACCAACCAATATGGTAAGGATTAGTTAGAATGGCAAAATAACAGAAAAGTTGCAATAGAGATTCAACGATTGGGTGAGCTTGGTAGACTTTTTACACTGGCAGAACAGTTCATTTAAATTTATATAAATGGGACGACAATGTGAGGGTCTATTGAAGAGAATCACAACATTCGTATAAATTAGATGTTTGGAACCGATCTCAATGTAGGTGTCCCTAAAACAATTGTGATGAGTAAAACCTTTTAAGCTGTTGTTACCTGAGGGGCATCAATATAATCTGAAGACAATAGAGGCTAAGATAGTGTCGATATACCTACGAGAAATGGAAAAACTCCACATGGAGTCGTATAGGTACCTTTTTTAGAGTGAAGACCCGATGATCTACGTATTATTCAAAATTTATTAAAACATTGCATGATAGTTTAGACAGTTGGACTGTACTAGCTGGTACAGCAATACCAACATATCATAAGATATGTCAGAAATTATTGTCGAAGGAAAATACTGAAAATTGCGATAGATATAACTAAGGAGCAACGCTTGTGACTCTTGTAAACTTTTTCACGTTCAGAGAGGCAACTTATTTATGAAGATTGTAAAGCTAGTCAGAAATACAGTAAGGAGAAGTGACCTATGAAAGATCCAACATAGTACTATTATAACAAATTTTTTGTAAGCCTCAAAGTAGAATGAAACGTCCGACAGCACAAGGTTTGAGATCTCTGTTTTACGTTGAGACGAGCTCAAGCAATCTTTCTAATTGCCCTGATGTAGAAGAATAGGTCCCTAACTAAGGAAAAAACATGTCGTGTATGACTAAGAGATAGCGCTAGGTCTAGAGCGGTTTTTTTGTAAAACAATAGTACTGAGTTCAAATTGGTATGTCAAACCTACGATATGTTAGAGAGTGACATACCTGAATAAGTACAACAATCCATATAGGACAAAATATTTGAAATGAAAAATATGAAATTGGAATAAACATCACGTTGTGACTCTTGTAATTTTTGTACTGAGACACAACATCCTGTTTAATTTTGACCCTGTGTAAGAATATTTGTACATAAAATATGAGTGTTACGTAATGAAGAGATAAAAAAGTGATTTGATATTAAACTAAGGATTGCATTAAAATTTAGTCAAACTCATTTATGAAGACAGTGAACCTAATGAAAAAGTCTCTTCGGGGGCGGTACTCTCGGCCACTGGGGGGCGTTTGATAGCCCGACATCCCAGGGGGCGCTACAATGACGAGGGGGCGTAATGGGGCTCCTAGATTGAGGTAGGCCGCGGCATGTAGGGGGTTGCCGATATTGAGAGAGGAGAGCGGTTACATGAGGGAAGGAGAATTACTAATATAATATTTGATATAATATTTATGATCACTTATATTAAGTAAATATTATAATTACTAATTAGTATAATTAACGAATAATTA
>JABUQX010067504.1:0-2500 GCA_015478945.1 Trachelipus rathkii
GAATATGTGTCTAGCTACAATAATGTGAAGTGCTAAAGAGAAGAGGTAATAATGCATAGCTAAAGAAGGGATGTCTGGAGAAAGAACGCTTGCGCGGTACTTGACAGCGAGAAAATATCTTCCTGGGAGATATCGGAAAAAGGAAAAAGTGGAATAAGGATATAATCTATATATTACTATTAAGTTAAATATTATTAAATATATTATATTATATTATATTAATTATATATATATATTCTATATTAATTAATATAAATATATTTTAATATATTTTAATTATATATAATTATTAATATTATTAATATATCATATATTATATATATATTATTATATATATATATATATATATTAATATTATAATTAATCGAGGATAGACTGAGGATGAGCAATAAAAAGCTTGTATAGCGTTTGTGAATGTAAAGTTGAAGAACTTGATGTAAAAACGAGAAATGTGTTTTAGAGGTGGAGACTTAGTTAACCAGGGTCAAGTGTTACCTATAAATTTCTTACTCTTTATAAGCTATACCTTATATCTGTAGTATATATAATCAGAAGGGTTAATCATATAATTTCCGAATCTGGATGGTGATATATTTGAGTGATTGTATTACGTGGACCGATTTGGGCATGTTAGGTTGGTGCAGTAAATGGTGGAGATGAAATTAGGTCAGTTATGGTAAGTTTGATAAAGAAATTCTCGAGGTAGAGAGTGGTAGAGTAAGGTTGAAAGGGAGAAGTGGGAGATTTTCACAGAATGTGGAAATGTTGATTACAGTATTTTGTGTTCGGGTGGCGTATTTATTATAAATTATATATATATATATTTATATTATATATATATTATAAATATTATAATATATATATATTTATAATATTATTATTTATATATATATAATATATATATAATTATTATATAATATTATATATATTATATTATAATATATATATTATATAATTTAATTTTTATATATTAAATATATTAAATTAATATTATATTATATCTTTTTATAAAAACAGCGATACTCCATAAAATAAAACGCCATAAATATCATATTTTTTTTTTTTTTTTTTACATTATTCTAACTAAAATTTTACCTACCAGGATTCCTAAAATGTATTCGTTTTCGCTGTAGCTATTGTAAGTTTTTTAGAGATTTGTATCTTATTTTTTTTTTTTTTTACAGTTTTTAGTTACTTACTTATATATACTTAATATTATTGTCATAGATTCATAAGCATGTTATTCTATATTATTTACGCTGGTCGGCTATAATTGTAGTTTTTATGATGATATTGTATTACGTGGCCAAGTATTATATATGCATATTATATTTATTAATATAATATTTATATATTATATATATATATATATATATTAATATATATCTTATATATATCGTTATGATATATGATGAAATAATCATACATTACATTAAGCTTAACGAAAAGAATAAAAAAAATATTTACCATATATGACTATAGTTTATAATATTTTATTAAATATTTATAATTTATTGTCTTTATTTATTTTTATTATATATTGAATTTTTTAATTTACTTTATTTTTTATTTATTTATATCTTTTCTTTATAATTTTTTTTATAAGTTTAATTCGTTAATTTTAAGCGTTATTTTGTAGTTTCTGTTTTATACTTTATATCAAGTTGTTTATATATCTAGTCATTTTTTTAATATATTATATTTATAACCTATATTTTATATAAAAGTCGAAATACGTCTCCTGTTATATCATTATAGATTATGATGAATAGCTAATCATACTGCCTGCTTTTTGGTTCTCCTGATATGTATAGTTCGCAATGGTTTTCTATAAGCTGGACCTCTCTCGTAATCTTGGCAATATATATATATACTTACAAAATATAGTTATGTCTGAATAGACAATAATTACTAGTTTATATATAAGAACTACGATAATATATGATATTTTAGTTGATACATTATTACTGATTTATGTATTATACGTAATATAATTTTTTTTCATAATTGTAGCATAATTTATTACACCTATTATATTCAATATATTATAATAATACCTTTAAAAATTTAAAAATAACGAATATATGTATTAATACCTATAATAATTGTTTATATATTGTCTAACAACTGTAAACAATATATAAATATAAAAATACGTATAAATGTTTATAGTATATAAGCAATATCTTACATTTTACAATAGTTTTAAAAATATTTATCTCTCATTTAGACTTTCAAAATAGCTAACATATAGACTTCACGTGCACAATCACACGTACAATAAATACAGATATAATTATTAATATATATTATTTATTATATATATTATATATATATATTATATATATATATATAATATATATATATATATCATATATAAAGTTATTATATAATTATTATATATATAATATATATATATATATATATGGTTATCCGCACTTAATATATTTATATATATTATATATTATAATAATATAATATATATATATATATATATGAT
>JABUQX010067504.1:7500-15000 GCA_015478945.1 Trachelipus rathkii
AGATTGCTCCAATGGTTTGTTTTTATAGAATTATTGATTCTTGTATGCTTTTGATGGTTCCTATTCTGTCTCGTCTGGTGTGTTTTTTGTTTATGTTGTCTTGTCTTATGAGTTGTTTTGAATAAATCATAAGTTGTCTGTTCTTCGTTGTGTTTTATTAGAGTGATATGTTATAAGGTGTAACATGTTAGAATTTTTTTTAAGGAAACTATATTTGTTATTCAGTTGTTGCTTTGCTACGCTCAAGTAGGTGTCGTACGCATTGTTTTTATTGTTTAGACTTCCACTTCAATTCTGTTGCTATGGTTTTAAAACTGGTGCTTTATGCTTATATTAGTATTATGTTATTTATTATTTTAAATATTGTATTTTGTTTGTTTGTTATATAGTTTATATGGTTAGCTGTGTATTACGATATGAATATGACGTGTTTGTCTAGTATTTTTTGATCTGTTGTATTAAGGATGGCTTATTTGTCGTATCTGCTTGTTATATATATATATATATATATATTAGTTAGTATGTTCGTTAGTATTGTATTTGTATATTGTGTTTAGTGTTTAATAGTTTTAGTTGATTGGCTAAAGTCAAGATATTCACGATAGAACCCTTTTGTTTATTGTGTAAAAATTATAGATATGGAATTTGATTTGGCTGAGAATCGCCTATAGTTCTATTTAGTTTTGCCGCTGTGTTCTTTCTTGTTTGTTGTTGTTCTCGCTTCGATAATGTTTTGATTAGTATAGTTGTATTGTTGTGTCTTGTTTTGTTTTGTATTCTCTTTGATTTGTTGTTTGATAATGTTGGAATTTAGTATGGTTAATTTATTTTTGTCGTGTTTTTTGTTGTATGTCTAGGGTTATGTTGTTGCTTTCTTTCATGTTTTGTATAGATATTTCTAAATATATATAATTTAGTTTTTAGAATAAGATTTGAATAGTATGATTAGATATTGCTGTCACTTTTTGTTTTTAATAGACTTGAAGCTCGTATTGGCTTAACTCGATAATTTGTTGTGTGTCGTTCTGTTATAATTTTTTTTACGGTATTGTACAAGTTATGTGTTGTTATGTGCAATAGATTTTTGTTAATATTTTATTTATTATCGTTTATATTAATTATTGTTTGTTCCACGTGGAATGTATTTGGAACATATATTCAAATTTCAAATGGAATTACATATTAGTCTTTTTACAGTATTTAAATAATACAAGGACAGGGGGGGACGAAGTCCCCCGTCGGGTCCACTACCAGGCCGAGAGGACCCGACTTCCTGAAATCTTTGCGGTCTACTCTGGGTGGTTGTTAGTTTACACTAAAACTTTACATATAGGCTGTATATATAATTTTTTTTTTACGCTATGGTAAAATAAGCTTTACACGCTGATTCCCAATATGTGTGTTAAAAAATCGATAGTTTAATAAAATTATTTTTATATATCGATGTGGAGGCTTTAAAGGAAAAAAACCTATAATTGTTATTTAAACATTAAATTGTGAAATCTCGTTTAAAAATTAAATTAGCATGAATAAATTTTCCACCCTCATTTTTCCTTCTCCACACAAATTCCACATGAATACGATTTCAACATAGTTCTGCTAGTTCCACACCGTGTTTTGTTTTTCATTTTTAAAAGGAACCAATCATTCTCTATATTTTCTGTAACATAACTTAAATTTAGGAATTATTTCAAATTTTTGGAAAAATTTCACTGCATCAATTTCCGTTACTATATGTTTATCAAACCAACTCACAAATTATACTCAATACTCATTTTTATTTCTCTAATTATTCTATAACCTTCGTCAATGGGCAATCATAAAAAATAAAATAAATAAAAAATGTTTCCAAATCGAAATCATGAAGCCCAAAATGTTAAAAAAACAAGTCTTTTTTTTAAAATATTAAAAATAATGGCAGAAAATATATAAGGAATACCAACATTTCATATACTATTTTTTTTTTTCGTTTCGGTAATATTCCTAAGGACCTATATATATAATATATATATATTATATATATATATAATTATATATTATATATATATATATTGAGTATATAGATATATATATTTATATATAATATATATATATATATATATATATATATATATATATATATATATATATATATATAATATATATATATATATTATAAAGGGGTTAAAAAATTTTGGATCTCAATTCAGCGGTGTTGCAGGGACGTCAGTAGCGGTAGAAGCTTCAATACATTCAATAATCGACAAAGAGACGAGGTTAAAACCACTGTGGCATCCGCAGATATTTCTGCTGAGGATAAAGTCCTGTCAGTGGCAGGTGAAGAGCCACCTCAGTCTGCAGATTTATGTATGGTGGGAGGAACCGACGATTTCTCTCATCGTCTGCCTGTTGTCGATGGAATAGCTAACGGCTATCGTGTCCGAGTACTCAGGGATACGGGCTGCAACGGTATTGTTCTTCGTCAGAAGTTCGTTCCTGAAGGAAATTATACAGGAGAATTTAAGAAAATGCGACTATTAGATAACACTGTTAAGAGAGTTCCACTGGCTGACGTGATACTGGATACTCCGTATTACGTGGGGAAGGCGACGGCTGTTGTAATGCCAGACGTCGTCTACGACTTGATTCTGGGCAATGTTGAAGGGGCCTTGCCTCCTTTTGAACCTGATGATAAGTGGGATGGGACTAAGTGTCTGTGTCCATGCACGAAGCAGGACGAAGCAACTCAGAAGAAGTTGTTATCCCCGATCATTGAAAAGGTCGAAGAAAATTTAGGAATCACCTACTCAGTGTGAAGCCCCGCTGATCAGTCATAAAGCCAGGAATGAGTTAGTGGAAGATGCAGAAGTATCCATTTTGAAACCAACGTGTGATCGAGGTGTTATCATAAGTCGAACAGAGAGAAGATCTCCTTTAAAGTATTGACCCAGCCAGCATCCTGAGACTCGAAAGTGCCGACGAAGACCACATTATTCACAATAAAGAAGAAAATAAAGTATCTGAAGGGTCATTTATAGATGAAAAGGAAGATGCCCTTATATTGCAGCCCCTGCAGAAGTATCAGATGCAGAAGGCGGAAACATACAAGATTTCATACGAGATAAAGCAGAATTAAGAGATGATCAGAGACAGGAACTTACCTTGTTAAGATTGGAAAAGTCCATAGAAAAGGACGAAGGTAGATACCTCCTGAGTAGTGACCTGTCACATAAGAAAACTGTAGAAATTTTATTAAAAGAAATTATACGACCGTGTTTCTGGCCAAGGACAAGCCAAGGAAACCCCAGAAAAAGAAATAATACTTGTAAAATAAAGCACAAGAAATTAACAGGTAACAAGATATGTCACGAAAGACCGTCAAGGAATAATATTTTCGAGATAAAGCACAACATGATAGTGAGCATGCAGAATGAAAATTATAATAAAAGAGAGATAGCAAATAGTACACAAAAAGCGGAGAGTAAGAAGAATAATGAAGTGAATGATGACAGAGATAAAACACTGAGCACAGCTCATAATCAAATGTTTAGAAACCAACAAAGGGTCAAAAAGATGATAGAAGGAAAAATACAGCAGTACTATTGGCCTATGGTAAGCTAAAATGACCTCTGGGAAAGAAGTAGTACCAATAACAGAACGAATCATACAAGTTGGCAGGAAAGAATATTTATGAAATAAGACGCAAACTATTAGAAAACGTATTGAGGGAATGTCTTGATAACAATAAGAAAATGAAAGATATGGAGCAAAGTACACTGAGCGGAAATTTCAGATACATTAAAATGGTCATCCCAGCATTCACCAAAGATGAGAGCAACAGTAAAATAAAACATGTAAGTGCAATTGTTAACATGGATGAGAAGAGGTTGTTGAGGTGTGTAAAGTTCTCTAAAGGTAGTAACTATAATATGTATGAAACCATGTTCCAAAATAGAAGTAAATTAAGGGATAAAAGGAGCAGCATGAGCTGTCAGAGACCAAATTGTAAGTAAAAAATGGTTAGGAGAGTCTGGCAAATGCCAAATGGAAGAGAAAAATTACACGAGTATAAAGAATCGATGTCAAGAAGTCATTACAAAAAAAGATGGCAATATGGTGTTGCTCTCGCCAGTGCAACGTTGGTCAGAGGGGTAAGGAGGATATTAGATGGTATAAACGACGTTGACTTCTATTTTGACGACATCATCATACATTCAAGGACCTGGCATGATCATATGGATACGATATGGAATGTTCTATCAAAGTTACAAAGTGAGGGTTACACGATAAGACCATCGAAGTGTGAATTCGCCGCGTCAAGTGTTGAGTTCTTAGGACATCACATTGGCAACGGAATTAAAGGATTGCAAGAAGAGAACGTTGAAAAGATTATGAGAGCCAAACCACCAAAGAACAAAAAGCAGGTCAGATCTTTTCTCGGCCTAACGGCGTATTATAGGGGTTTCGTTACAAATTATGCATCAATCGCGTGTCCATTATTTGATCTACTCAAGAAAGGGAGTCCTAGAAAGGTTAAGTGGGAGGAGAAGCATCAACGAGCGTTTGAAGAATTGAAGAAGGCGTTAGTTTCAAAACCGATATTAAGAATGCCACGACTTGACAGAGTGTTTACCCTGCAGGTAGACGCCTCTGATACCTCTTTGGGTTACGTACTTCTTCAGGAGGAAGATGAAATATTACATCCTATAGCGTACGGGAGTAAGAAGCTCTCTCCAACACAACAACGATACAGCATATTAGAGAAAGAAGCTTTAGCCATCGTGACGGGGGTGAAGAAATTTGAACCCTATTTGTATGGAAAAGAATTTATTTTACAGTCTGACCGCAGACCCCTCACGGCAATGAACAAGAAAAAATATGAGAGCCCCAGAATCATCCATTGGACGCTTTTCCACTTACAAAGGCTCAGAGTTCTTATTACAACACATTAATGGATAAAGAAAATGTAATAGCTGATTACCTGAGTCGGTCAATCGGTGACGGAACGCTCGAGGATTTGAAACGACCCACCATGGAAGAAGAGGATATTCTCGCAAGCGTTCAAATGAGAATGTAATTGAGCAAAGTTACTGTGTCATTAGATTGAATGGGGGGCTTAAATGTAATGTCTGGAACATGCTCATTAGAACTCTTGCATAGAATTCATTTTTCCAATGATGTTTCAACCTCCCTCAGAGCATGAACCATACAGAAAGTCCGCCCCATCAGTATATATATATATATATATATATATATATATATATATATATATAATATATATATATCATATTATATATATATATATATAGTAATATATTATTCATATATATATATATATTATATATATAATATATATATTATTATATATATATATATATCTTATATATATATATATATATATATATTATATAATATATATTATTATTATATTATACTATATATATATATATATAATATATATATTTTTATATATAATATATATATATTATATAAATATATCTATATACTATATAATATATATATATATATTATATATTATATATATATATATATTATATATATAATATATAATTATAACTATTATTATATATATATATACTATATATATATATATATATATAATATTTATATTATATATAATGTATTATATAATATAATATATATATATATATTATATATATATATATATATATTTTGTACAAAATAGTCTCAATTTTTATTTAATTTCTTGCGAAAGTAAATAATAATAGTGGCAACGATTTCATGGTATTTCCTTTTAGCTTCACTGAGAAGAAATGCATATGAAATCTTTGGTTATTATTATTATTATTATTATTATTATTATTATTATTATTATTATTATTATTATTATTATTATTATTATTATTATTATTATTATTATTATTATTATTATTAATTATTATTATTATTAAATATTATTATTGTTATATTCTTATTATTATCTTATTATGTATTATATTATTATTATTATTATTATTATTATTTTATTATTATTTTATTATTATATAATACGACGTAGTTTTTAGTGTAAAAATTTTGAAGGTATATATATATATATATATATATATATATATATATATATATATATATATATATATATATATATATATTTTATATATATTGTATATGTAATATTATATAATTAATAGTATATATATATATATATATATATATATATATATATATATATATATATAAATTAGTAAGTTTTAAATGCATTTTGAGAGTGAAAGATATTTGTACATTATTTATTTTAAAATCAATTGAATAAAAGGTGTGGAGCGCGAAAAGGAATATAAAGGTTGAAGCTTGAGCGTGAGATTCAGAAGGTGTCTTGTTTTTTTTTATTTTCTGCTAACGACGTTGACAAATCGCCACTCCCTTCCTTCTAATTAGTAGTATAGTTTACACCTGTTGTTCAGTAGTAAAAATGTATATATTTATTGTTTTCTGAATGAGGTTTGTTTTTATTGGTGGTAAGAGTATCAATGAGCAACATGTGAGATATAAAAGCTGATGTTTTTGTATGAAGAGCGACTTTTCTTTGGATTATTTTCTAGTGCTCACGTATCTGGTGGTTTGGTTATGTGGCAATCGTTTTATAATAGCATCTGCAATTGAAACACCTGTTATGTCAGTGTCGTCTGCTTGTTTGTACAGTGTCACCTATATTTAATTATCGCTTACCTGTTTTTAATATTTTTGCATAATACAAAGGTGTTAATGTGTAATATTTAATATTTTTATATGTTTTTTAATATGGTTAAATTATTTTGCATATTTTATTATTTTATAATATGTGTAAAGGTAATATTTATGGTCAATATTCTTCTGTAAAGAATCTAAAGATTTTTGAAGGTAATTTTTTAACAGGTGTCTATATCTAACACATTTTTGAAGAAGTAAGTGTTCGTTTTAATTTTTATATTTTTAATATTTTATATAATAAATTCTTACTAAAGTTTCATTACAATATTTATTTAAATATTTTTAAAGGTTAAATATTTATTATAATATTTATTTTCTGGTCAATATTTAATATCTTCAATTTTAAATGTTGGTTAGAAAGATTTGCATGTTAACAAATGATAAGCTGTTTCATATTTGTGTAAAAATTCAGATAGGTGTTTTTTTTTTTTTTTTTTTTTTTTTTTTTGGTGCTCGTCTATTATATCTTTTGGTTTGCTAAGTAGTGATGCTTTCGTGAATCTGAGGGATATAATAATCAGGTACGTTTAGCTTTGCTCTGTAAATTTAATAAATGAAATATTTTTAATAATTAATATTTATTTATTTATTTTTCTATCGATAAATATTTTGGGTTTCGATATTCTAATATTTTAATATATAATAATTTCGTTATTGGACTATATTTCTAATGGTATGTTATATATATATATTTTTTTTTAAATAATTATAAATATATATATATATATATATATATATATATATATATATATATATATATATATATATATATATATATATATATATATTATA
>JABUQX010067504.1:20000-28817 GCA_015478945.1 Trachelipus rathkii
ATGCTATATATTTAAAAATTAATGAATAAATATTCAAGATTTATTAATGTTTATATGAATCAAAAATAATTAAGATGGAAACTATAGTTTTTAAAGAAAATACTCATTATCTGGGAAACTGATCTTTGAGTGAAGTGCCAATTATTTGGCCTACAAATGTGAATTTTAAGAGCTACATAGTTATTATTATTATTATTATTATAGTGATTAATTATTATTTATTATTATTATTATTATTATATTTTTAGATATCATTATTATTTTTAATTATTTTTATTATTATTCATTTATATATATATATATATATATTATTATATATGATATTTATATTTATATATATATATATAATAATATATATATATATATATAGTATATATTAATAGTATATATTATTGCTTGAATTGCTCCCTACGCCCACGAGATTATATAATAATACTATATATATATATATGATATATATATATATTATATATATATATATATATTACTATATATATATATTAATATATATTATATATATATAGCTATATCATATAATATTATATGGTAGCAAGATGTTCTCCTTGCGTTCGAAGTAATCACGAACTTATATATATAGCAAATATTTAAAATAAAAAAAGGTAGAAATCTGATTAAGAATAAAAATCTTTGGGACTAAAAGTAATAAATAAAGTAGTAAAAATAATTTTCCTATTATAAATGTAAACTATAATATTAAAACTTTCCTCCGTAATTTCATGCCTAAACACTCTTGTCATATATATATATATATTATATATATAATATATATATATCTATTTAGTATATAGTATATTATATATATATAGTATATATATATAATATATATATATATATCTATATATATTATATATAATATATATATATTATGAATAGGGAGGAGCGCTTTTTGTTCCAGTGTTTTGACATTGTCGGAATTGTTATCAGAGTTCTTCTCTTCTTTTCCCTTTCTTAAAATGAGTAAGAAACACGAATAAACGGTACACGTCATGTTGTATTGAACATGAGGAAATTGACGCGACCTCGAAATTTGGAAAGAGACGAACGCAAAAATTATACTTCACTATATATTATATATATATAATATATATATGATATATATACTATATATATATTATATATATTGATATTATATTATTATATATATATATATTATGTATAATTATATAATATATTGAACATATATATATGCTTATGTGAGAAATATTTGTTTATAAATAAAATAATATTTATATTTTTGCTTGAATATTAGTATTTTTTAAAATATATATATATATTATATACTATATATATATATAATATATAGTATATATAATATATATATATAAATATATATATATAGATATATATATATACTATTATATATATATATATATATATATATATATATTATGTGGTGGCTCTTGACATAGACCAGACGTTTGAGGCGCGTGCAGTTTATAGTATATCTACTATATTAGTATATATAATATATAATTATTATTATATATATATATATGTATATTATATATATATATATATATATATATATACTATACTACTATATTATATATATATATATTAGTATACATATAATATATATATATATATATAAATATATTATATATATATATAATATTATATAAGTATATATATTATATATATAGTATATATATTATATAATATATATATATATATATATATATATATATATATGTATATATATATATTATACTATAATTATATTAATATGGATGGTTTTTTGCATTTCTTTTGTTTCGAAAGTTTTTTGTTTGGTATTTTATTTGTTTTATTTTAACATTTTTTCTTTTTTATGAGAAAGATATATTTACTTACTTATTTATTATATTTTATTATTTTCTGATCGAAGGTGATTGGGGCGGTTTTAAAAGGATTGATTGAAATGGTCGATCTACATTCAGTATTTAATATATTAAGGTTGATTTATTTGTTGGAGCGCTCTTCGTTAAATTCAAAATGCATTTGTACTCGTATATAAATTTCTCTTTTCTCTTCTCTTCTCTCTCCTTCTCTCTCGATTATCTACTCTCTCTCAGTCTCTCTCATCTCTCTACTCTCTATCCTCGATTACAGCACATGTATTGGATAATAGATTTGACAACAGCATTCATTTTTTGAAGAAAAGTTTTAAGAGTAAATGCATCAATATCATAATCTGCTTGGAGTTCGTTTTCATTATTGTTGGTTTATGATTATATGTTATTTTGGAAATTGTTTTCAGACAAAGGACTGTTTAAATAATAACTTGTTGTGGAAAAGTTTGGTTGAATTACATTCGTTAGATATTGCTTTGTGAACCATTTGTTAAAGTAAAGGGATCCAAGTAAATGGTGCTTTAAACGTACCGTTGCAATTTTCTTAACAATGAAAATTACTGAACATATCTTAAAAATGAGAAGGCCAAATAAACCCAATTATTCAGGCGATAATAATTTTTAATTTTTAAAACAGATTTTAATTAATTAGACAATATTGTGATTTAAGATTGATATGTATTTTAGAATAAGAAGAAGGAGAACCTCGCGAATGTCTTTCGTAAAGGAGTAAAATTTAGAAGTATGAAATAAGATGTATCCTCTTAGATTTAAAATCATTAAAAATTTGATAGAAGTCGGATTCAAATATATTATAGTCACATATAGATATATTGGTTGTCCTCAAATTAATTGAAAAATGCCAATATTAGACACCCAAATAATAGGGTTTAAGGTACCTTTATAATTCTAAATTCAACCGCTGTAAATTATTAAATTTTTTATCTTTTCCGCGAGTCATACAATATGCCCTTCATTTTAGACCTTGTACCTATATTTAAATAGCTGGATCGCATCCAGAACGGAGCTTTTTAAATTTTAGCATCAGGATTTCATTTAAGTAGATGAGCCGGAGCTATAAAACTTATTGTTCTTTCTTTAAACCCTATACTTGGTGAGAAAAGTTTTAAAAAGACGTTACAAAAAAAATTTAGAAAAGGGTAAACTGTCTGATACTTGAAGACATTACATATACGCTGTATAATGAATGAAGGCAAACCGGAAAATCACTCATTATTTGGATAACACACTCAAAGGATGAGGAAGCTTAATGTAAGGGAGGTTGGGAGTAAATTGGGGTTGGGAATGTGTTTACTATAAGAAAAGGATTTGTTTAATTAGGATGGGAATTATGTGTAATGATTTTTTGGGTCTAATGATTGCGTGAAAGAGAAGGAATATAACTAATATAACATTAACCGTTTTATATAAAATGCTTCAAATTATATTTTACCTTTAAGGCTAACCCATCCGCACGCCGTCCCTCCTTCCTCTCTCTTCTCTGCTCTCTCTCCTCTCCTCTCTTCTTTTTCTTGTTTCATCAGTTATATATAGTATAGTATTATATATATATATATATAGTATATACTATATATTTATATATATTATAAATATAATATATATATATATTATATTATTATAGCAGAATATATATTATATATAGATATATATGATATGAAAATACGTAACCAAAACAAATAGCTTGCCAAGTCATGTTCCTAATTTAATTAATAAGAAAAATAATTAAAAAATTAATTTTTGGCGATTAAAGGACGATCCTTAAATGATGAAGATACTTTTTGATGTTGTAGGTTTCTATTATTTATTTATTGTATTTATTTTATATTTATCTATATATTATTTTATTTATTTATTTGTTATATTAATTGTTATATTTATTTATTGTTTTTTTTTTTGTTATGTGTTTCTGCACTTGATAAAAGTCTATAATACAATGTATCTTTGGGCTATCAATAGATAAGGAATTCTATTATTTGAAAAGAAATTTCTTTAGAACAATGTCTTTAAATAAAAGGTTATTATTAGTCTTCATTGTTGTTTTCATAATAATAATAAAATAATAATAATAATAATAATAAATAATAAATAAGAAAAATAATAAAAATAATAACAATAATATAATAATCTCATAATAATCAATAATTTTAATGATAATAATAAACACTCCTGCCCATATTCTGTTAATTGGTCCAAAATGCGTGTCTTAATCTTAATGTCCCTCTTTCATTAGGGTTTAATAAGTTTATGAATCAATAATAATAATAATAAATAATAATAATAATAATTATCAATAATATAATAAATGATATTAAAAAAAAAATACGATAAATAAGAGTAATGAATAATTTTAAAGAGGAAAATTAAAAAGAAGAGAAAGAAGAAGAAAATGAAGCAGAGGAAAAGAATAAACTAAAAACAAGAAGAAGAAGGAAGACGACGAAGAAGAAGATTTTGTTGAGCAGAAGAAGAAGAAGAAAAAAGAAAAGAAAAAGCAAAAAGAAAAGAAGAAGACAGAAGAAGAAGACAGAAGAAGAAGAAGAAGAAAGAGAGAGAAGAAGAGAGAAAAAAGAAAAAGAAGAAGAAGAAGAAAAAGAAAAAGAAAAGAAGAGAAAAAAGAAAAAGAAAAAAGAAAAGAAAAAGAAGAGAAAAACAAAAAGAAAAGAAAAAGAAAATGAGGAAAAGGAAAAAGAAAAGGAAAAAAGAAAAATGAAAAAGAAAAGAAAAAGAAAAAGAAAAAGAAAAGGAAAAAGAAAAGAAAAAATAAGAAGAAAAGAAAAGAAAAAGAACAGAAGTGAAGGAAGAAGAGAAGAAGAAAGAAGAAGAAGAAGAAGAAGTAGAAGGAAGAGAAGAAGAGTTAGACGAAGAACAGAGGAACAACAAATTTTTCTTCTCCGGGACTATGACTGGGAACTTCAATCAGAAGGAAGAAGAAGTGGGGAGGAAGAAGGAAGAAGATAGAAGAAGAAAAGAAGAAGGATAAAACAAAAGAAAAAAAAGAAAAGGGATAAAAAGGGAAAAAAAAAAGAAAAAAGGAAAAAGAACAAGAAAAGAAAAAAGAAAGGAACGAATTTTATTAAAAAGTAAAGGAAAAAAGAATAGAAAAACAAAAGAATAAAAAGAAAATAGATAATAATTAAATAACATCATATTCATACAACTAATATAAATATTAATAATATAATTATAGATAATAATAAAATAAATAATGATAATAATAATCATACATATAACTAATAATTAGGCACGCAATTATTTTTTCAAGATCTCTATTATGTCTTGACTTGTTAAGGTACTTCACAACAGGTTTTCTCTTCTGTCTCCGATGCGTCTTGCCATCTTTCACTCCGCTTCGTCTTACGTAATTCTTCTCCAGAGAGAACAGGTTCATAAAACTCTCCGTAAAGAAGTACATTTTTACGATCTTCTAGCCTATACAAACCCAATTATAGACATGGAATAGATATCATGTATGTGGATAAACGATGATATAATATATATATAATATATATATATATATATATATATATATCTATATAATATATATTTATATATATATAGTATATATTATATAATAATATATATATATTTATACTTATATATATATTTTATATTATACTAATATATAATTTATATATATATATAATATATATATATATATATATATATAGTATATTATATTATATATATATATATTATATATATATATATATATATATATATATATATATCTATATATATATTATATAGTATTACATTAAAACTTTCCAATGGAGAATACATAAAATTTGATAGACTCACAAGAATTTCATGTATAAAATTATACATGAATTCTTATACTTAACATGTCGTATTCTAATATTTCCTTGTGCACTATTAGTGTATTTAATATTAATTACTTATTTATATAATTCTTAAAGTTTTTAGACCTACATAGGATTTATTTTACTTACATTAAGTGTGTTCTAGCTTTTACAGCCATATATAAATTTTATCGTTCGTGACGATAGACAACTAAATGTAATTTTTACTTACTGTAAGTGGTGTTTCTACGCTTTCACTGTAAATACAGACACCACACACACACAACACACGCACCACAACACCACACAGTCTCGCACATCACCCTGTATGGCTTAGCACTCACACACACATACACACACACACACACACACACACACACTACAACCACACACATCAAACACACCACACCCACACAACATCACACAGCACACAACGGATGTACGTAGTAATAAATCACATTTTTTCTTCATTTTAATAACATCATGTTGCCGATACATTTTTACAAAAGCGAAAAAAGACGCAAAAACAAAGTCGAATTTAATCAGGGTTGACTTTGTTGTATTATTTATTGAATGGTTGAAGTTAGTTAGGGACAGGGGGAGGGGGAGGGGCGAGGGAAGTCTTATTTAAAATTGGTTGTAAAAACGTATATAAAGATTTTTCCAAGAAATTAAGATTTAAAGAGTGATATATATATTATATACTAGTATATATATTAATATATATATATATATATGATATATATATATATATTATATATTATATTATAATATATTATTAATATATAGTATAATATTATATATAATATATTATATATTCAGAATATAAAAATTGAATGGAACATAGTTTACTTATGAGTAAAGTTTAAAATTAGACTGCTCCTTGGAGATACACCAACCTGTTGATAATGAGATTCCTAATGGATTATGCCGAAGTTCATTACCTCTGTAAAGTAAACGGTCTTTCACATCGGAAATTGCACGTCTTACTTCTCTACGCTCACACATTCCAAGCAAAGAAAGAAAACGAAAAATATGCATATTTATTTTAGTTACCAGAAGTGGTTATTAATCAGTATCTTGCAGATAGCAAACTAATATCATATTTTATCTTGAAATGTTCTGCACGGAAATTTAAAAAAAGTAAACTTCTGATTACAATACAGAAAATTTAAAGATCTAAAGAAAATTTTGAAAAAAATCTACAGAAAATCTGAAGGATCGATAAATTAGTTTGTAAAATTATGTCTGAGCAGTTGTGAGAGCATCCACAAAGGCGTATTGTGCCTTCTGGTTTTTATTTAGATATCATTGAACTTTTCATTTGGTGGGAATGAGAGAAGAGCAGAAAGATTTTATGCATTTCAGGAAATATTTTTTCCTGTGTTTCTCATAGAAGTAGATTTTCAGATTTTTCCTATCTTACGATAATAAAATAATTAATTACGATAAATAATAATAATAATAATAATAATGAATAATAATAATAGTAATATATTATTGATTATTATATTATTATTATTATGTATTATTATTATTATTACTTATTATTATTATTATTTATATTAATTATTATTATTAGTTATTGTTATATTATTTAATTAATATTATTATTATTAGCTAATGAGGTTATTTTTATATAATATTTATTATTATTTATTATTATTATTATTATATTAAATATTTTATTATTATTATATTATTATTATCTATTATTCAAATAAGAATTTTTCTTATAATATTATTATTTAGTTGATTGGGAAAATTAACTACGAAGCTGGTAAATTTTATTATTATTAAATTATTATTATTATTATTATTATATTATTTATTATTATTATTATATTATTATATAGTTATTATTATTATTTATTATTATATATTTATATTATGGAGAGAGGAGGAGAGAGGAGAGAGAGAGAGAGAGATGGAGAGAGAAGAGAGAGAGAGAGAGAGAGAGAGAGAGAGAGAGAGAGGGAAATTATTCTATTTCTTCTTAAATAAAGATATTAGGAATTCGTATTTCTAATTTTTAGTAGTTTTTTTTATTATTATTATTATTAAATAAGAGAAAAAAAGAGATTAATGTGGTTCTCTATCTATTCCATTCTTTAATTTAGAATTGGTGGCTGGCGACCGTTCACACTAATCTTCTTATAATTTAGGATGTTCTTTTGTTTTTAATCGTCTGTATTTAGTTTCTATTGGAAACTTGATATTTATATTTATTTATGTATTGTATACATGGTAATAAGTTTATTATGAATTGCAAAGTTGTTGTTTTTTTCTTCCACTCTCTGTCTCTGTCTGTCTGTCCTGTTGTTTTGTCTTCTCTCTCATATATATAATATATATATATTATATATATATTATATATATATATATATAATATATATAATATTTATATATATACAGTATATATAATAATATATATATATAGTATAGATACTATATATATATTTATATATATATATATATATAGTATAATATATTATATATATATTTTTATATTATAATACTATATGATATATATATATATTATATTATATATTATATATATATATATATGATATATATTATTATTGTATATGCTGGTTAGATAAGTGTTTGTTTACGATTAGGCGAAGAGAGAAGGAAATGGCTCTAAAAATCGTCTGCCTTTTATAGTACCGTTATTTCAGACAGGTTTATGTGTGTGCGCTGTCTGTGTTTTCTTGTTTCTTTCTCTCGCTCTTTGCCTCCTAATTTATTCTTCTTTTTTTCTCTTTTTTCCATTTTCTTTTCTTCTTCTTTCTTTTTTTTTATCTTATTCTTTGTTTGCTCTTTCTTCTTAGTTCGTGGAAGGGGCGGTTGATACAAAATTTGAAAAATTGCTATTCGCGTTTACTCTGTCGCAATATATATATCTAGTATATTATATATAATATATTATATATATATTATATAGTATATATATATATATATATATGTATACTATATAATATATATATATGTAGTATATATATATATATATATATATATTAATATTTATTAGTTATTGTCAGGTTCATTTGTTCACCTTTATTCAATTACATCTTTTCTTCTTATTGTTTATAATGAGTTTTGGAAATGTAATAGTTTTAGAATTATTTTTATATTATCTA
>JABUQX010067505.1:0-12500 GCA_015478945.1 Trachelipus rathkii
AGAGATTGAATTTCTATTCGTTGTTTGACGTAACAACCTTTTTTTTTACATTGTCGAACCTAAATAGACAGGAACTAGCTTCTTGCAACCTTCTTTCATATAAGCTGGGCTACTAGTGTTAGTTAACCAGCAGCATAAGTCGTTAACCCTTTTAAAGCTTATCTCTTTGTTGGAGGGAATAAAAACCAAGTTTTTGGTTGATTGATTGATATTTTATTAAACTTTAGGTTTTACCATATACAAACTATTCGTTGACTTGCCGGCTAATGGCATTATTTTGTATTTCATTTGCTTTACAGTATTTCTCAAGTACCACCTAAAATCAAACTATGTTTTACAAAACCTAAATTTTTTGACAAATGTATAAGACAAAAATGCATTGACCATTTTAGGCGGGATATTTTTAAATGCACAAAAAGATCAGAGATATCTACATAATAAAACAAGTATAACATATAGTATTAAAAAAACATTATAATCTAATAAACAAATATTATTTCATAAAAAGAATAATTTTAAAATATTGTAACAAAAAGACATAGAAAATTAAAAATTAAAATCAATACATTTTATATTCCAAAAAAATAGTTACTGTTCACAAATCATTTTCCATAATATTTTTTGTAATTCACTTTCTGTAAGTAAAGAGGTCAAAATTTTATATATTTGGGCAAGTATTTAATAAAAAGAAATATTATATAAGCAATCACTTTGAGCAATATATATATAATATATATATATATATATATATTATATATAGTATATATTATATATTATATATATATATATATATATATATATATATATATATATATATATATATATAATTGCATTAACATATTTTCCCGTCAAATATGATTTTAATTTAACTTATTTTCTTAGTTTTGAATCTGAATTTTTTTTTTTTCACTCCAAACAAACTTGAACAAAACACACACACGCACATATATATATATAGTATATATATATATATAATATTATATATATATATTATATATAATATATTATATATAATATATATATATTTATTATATATTATATATATATATATATATATATATATATAGTGTTGGCCGCGAGCAACCGGGATTTTTTGCTCAACCACACCGCTCTGCACCGGAAGGTCGTGCACCAGCAGCGCACCGCACCACCCATCTGTCCTACAGCACCGCACCACAACCGCACGCGGGCTCTTTTGCAAGGCGCACCGCACCGCACAGCCGCACCGAGAGCGAGCCACATGCGCACCGCACCGCACTCAAAATTTTGCGCACCACGCCACCGCACCGGCACCGACATATAATATATATATATATATTATATATATATATCATATATTAACATAAATATATATGTTATATATAATAAAATAATTAATATAATGTCACAATATTTACAAATATAATATATATATATGATATATATATATATATATATATGATATATATATATATATATTATATATATATACTATATATATATATATATATATATATATATATTTATATAATATTATATATTATATATATTATATATATATATATATATATATATATAATATATGAGAAGGAAGGTAAGTAGCGCTCCTTAAGCGATGAGATTACCCACTATTGAGCACATATGGAGTCTTAGAGTACATCACATGGCACTCCAGTACCCAATTGTTCTTCCCTTTTGTGCTCATATCCATATTCTTCTTACGATGGAGTAAGCTCTCCCTTATCACACACCATAAAATACAATTACAGAAAACACTTACCTCTTAAAAAGAAAATAAAAAATGGTGTTAAATGGCAGCCACCCGATTAGCCTTGGAGAAGCCTATAGGGGTAGCTTCCAAAAATAACCCTACTATCATCACCATTAAATGCCATTGACAGCCTCCGGTGATGGAGTTGGTGCCTTCACGGAATTGCCGGCCTATTTTGATGTACGGTCGCCTTTCTTCATAAATTTCTGCAACCTTCTCGGTTTTAAATCAAATTTTCATTTTGTTGAACAGCACTTCTCCTTCTTCTAACCTCATCTCTTTATTCCTAATTGAAATTCAGGTGTTTAAGCGTTCCGACTTCAGCTTTACTCTGTTGACTCTACTATTTCTCTTCTCACCATTTTCAATACAAAGGCAGTTGTGGTGCAATGTGTTGCAATCGTTTGTTCCCGTGGCTTTGATTTGGAGTTTTCCGAATATTCTACCTAATGGCTCAATATAACCTGTCATAATAAATTAGAACACATTCTCTCTCTTCACATTTCTCTGAAATCATCATTCTTGGTTTATTTCAACGTTCTCCACGGCCAACTGCTTTTCCTCTAATTCTCAAGATAAAGTTTATGAACTTGCTAGGGCTTTTCTATCCAGAATTACCTTGAGCAGTTGGTGCAGTTCCCTACTCGTATCTCTGATCGCCTTGGAGATGAACCCAACATTCTAGACCTTTTCCTAATCTCCAATCCTTCTCTTTATTCTATTAAATTCTTTCCTCCTCTGGGTTCCTCCGACCACTTTCATATCTCTTTCCTGTTCTATCTCTCCAAGTCTTTTATAGGAAAGACCCCGCATAAAGCAAGAAAACGTTTTTGGCACTTCGATGCTGCAAATAGTACGACAGCTTCGTTACTTCTAATGATTTCCCATGGAATGGACTACAGTTTCCCGTGGAAAAGGGTCTCTCGAGTGGTGGCAAAGCGCGAGTTAATTCTTCTCTGGCATGGAGGCGTGCACCCCATGATCTTTACCTTCAACTAAACCTAGATAACCTTGGTTTAACTCTGCTTGCTCTCGTGCTATTAGCCACAGGGACGCTGCTTTTAGGAATTACTGTCATCTTCAAACTCCAGAAACTCCGTACAAATCTATATTTCAGTCCCAAATCAATACAAAATCTATTCTCCATGACACCAAAACTTACTTTTCTTTGTAGGAAATGCAATAACCTTTATTGGTTCCTCTTCCCAATGTCTTTTCAGACACTTTGCAAAAAATGTTAAATCTTTACTTTGCTTGCTTCCTCCTTACCCATTTTTAAGTATTTTCCGTCTGCCATAAACTGCCGTTTAACCTTACCACTTAAAGCTAAACTCCTTTTGCTCAAGACCTTTCCTTCTTAATTCCACACCATAGACGATTCCAGTGAATATTCCTTCTTCTCCACCTACCTCCAACATGCTAATAATGTAACTTCTTCAAAAGATGTTATTTCGGCTTTTTCAGAGCATGACACTAAGAAAGCTTACGGTTCTGATGGTATTCCTCCTATAGTTTCTCAAAACTTGTGCTTTCAAGCTTGCACTTTGCCTTGTTAAATTATTCCGCCTCTGTCTTTCACTTTGGCCTTTTTTTCTTGCTGGAAAGGTGCTCCTGTACAAAAAAGGGAACCAATCTCAACCCTCCAAATATCGCCAAATCTCTCTAACTTCTGTTCTTTCTATAGTTTTCGAATCTACCCTAGCAGGAAGGTTTAAAAACATCTCAATTCTTCTAATCTTTTCTCTGCTCGCCAATGCTTTATGTCTATTGGTCCTCTTTCTTTCAGTATTTTGGTGAATGCCCGCCTCATCCCTTTTAAATCTATCTATAAATAGTGGTGTTGCTCATGGTTCTGTTTTATTCCTAACTCTTTCTAACGGTTTTCAATAAAAGACCTCTCTTTAATTGCTTTCATTCAGGTGGGAGCATCTAATCCAAATGTCGAAGACTCAACCCTTCATTACTCCTTCATTTTGAAGACGTCCTTTTTCAACACACAATTAGCTCACGCCTAGAAGTGTCCCCTTGGATCAACTAGAATCTGATCTTTCTCGAATTTCTTTGAGGCAGTGAGAACAAGGTTGTTTTCAATTACTCAAAAGCTCAGCTCCTTTATTTTCCAACTCCAACATAATTTTTCACACGGCTATAAACATCTTCTTTGAAAACACATAACTTAAACCTTCGTCTGTATTTTTCAAATATTCTTGGTGTTTAATTTTTTCCTCGTGACCTTAATTGGAAGGTTCATATTACTTCTCTTTTTAAACAAGCTTCTAAAAAGTTGGGTGTTCTGAGGCACATTTCAGAATTTCTTCACGCCACCTTAGTTTGATATTTACAGGGGGTCGTTTGCCCCTGTATAGAGTATACCTCGCTCATCTGGAGTGATTACACTCACACTGTTCCTCTTTAAATGTGGTTGAGTCTAGGGCTTTTCGTCTTATCAAGTGAATTGTTGCATCACACTTTGTACTATCCTTTGATAAACGGTCACTGCTCTTCTGAGCTCCATGAGTCTGCATATCTCTTTCCCCCCAAACTGAAAAGACGGTTGCTTTGCGACAATCCAAACCTTTCTAACCAGTCCATATTTTTCTATGCTCTCTCTGACCTCAGTCTTAACAGCTATGTTCAATTTACATGACCTGGTAAACACCATCAGCATACACACAACGCTATCTTTTCAATAACCAACCCCTATACACACTTTTGCGTGCAGGTACTTTAATAACACCTGTACGATAACCTTTAATTTTTGTAAATCACTGAAGAAAAAAGCTAAAATGTTGTAACTGTACAATTCCAGCGACTATTTTTTTTAAGAAAAAGGTAGGTGAAGAATATATATATATATATATATATGATATATATAATTTATAGTTTATATATATATATATATATATAATATATATATATATTATATATACGTATTAGTATATATAGTATTAGTTATTATCTATATTATATTATAGATAGTATATATATATATATTAATATTACATACATATATATATATATATATAATATATATATATATAATATATATATATATATATATATATATATATATATATTATATATAATATATATATATATATATTATAAAATAAAGTATATATATATTCGGAATATTTTTTCAATATTCGCATTGACTTTCGCATTCACAAATATTAAAAATAAATTATTTGCATTTGCACTCGGAAACTCGGAAACTCGGAATACTAATAGAAAATGTTTCTGTGGGACTTGTTAGAAAAATTTAACAAACTTTTTGTGAAGAAACTGATTAGAATTAGTTGACTAGTGCCGTCTCAAGGTAGTAACAGTAATTTGAGTCACAATCGAAATCTAGCAATATTAATATTGATAGACTCGTACTTGTGAGTATATTCGCTCGAAATGAACTGTTGAAGGAATTCCCCAATAGTATCCTTATCCAGTGTGGTTTGGAACTACTTCGATATTGTTTCCCATGACAAAACCATACACTTTGCAATCGTAATTATTCTCAGAAAGGAAGAATGATATCCGGGTTATGAACTATCTAAGCAGCAAAAACAAGGAAAATGTAGAAAGGAAAATGAGTAAAAAAGTAAAGGATCCCAATTCCAGATTTAAGAAGGAATGAAATTACTCTTGAAACTAATATAAAATACAAATTTATGGGACAATGAAACGAAAAATCATAAAGGATGGATGTATTAATTTACAGAAATTATAGTAAAGGATGATCTTCTGCTTCGTCACGCTGAAATTCTTGGTTTTGTACGGCTAGCAAAAGTATCGGTCTCTTTCATCACACTACTCAAAGGAAAGAAAAAGAAGGATATAGTAAATTTACAGAAAAAGTTCAGAATTAATAACCTCTATCAAATAATCATCCAAGTTAGCTTTCTCCACCAACGAATGGTCAGATACTCAATCAGCAGTTTCTTTGTTTTCTCTGAGTAGTCATGCCGTTGACAATTATTTTAGAAGCCAAATTTTGTGTCGTGCTCTGAACATCTCACTGAATGTCACACAGGTGAACATATCAGTGACGTATTTAATGAAATGTTGTCAAAATGAAACTATTCACAGATAATGTGCCAACTGTGTCCTGAGGGTGATGCTGGTGCATCTAAAAGAAAGATGTTGTTTCCTTTCTTGAGTGAACAGCACAAACCTCCGTCAGTCATCAACATTAGAAATGTCGTGACATCTCAAACAAGAGTCAACGAAGTTTTCCTCTCAAAATATACGATATATTGCGGCAGCCTTGATCTTCCGCCTGGACTTCAGTAAGAACTAAATAATTACAAGGCCAGGATTAAAGTTTCGCCTTCCGCCCGCTTAACTTTCAAGTAATACATGACGTTACTCTGAAATTTTGTTAAGGTTGCAAGAACTTAAAGAATCTATATGCCAGTACTGCTGCCCAGATGATAAAATAAATGTCTTTCCATTCCATGACAATTCTATTCTAATATAACCAATTGTATCACATTGTACTCCAATCATTTTAAAGATATCATTATGAATAATCAGCAAACACTTGTTTGTCTTCCTCTCGTAATTACTCTGAAGATAGTATTAATTCCTCAAGCCAAATAATAGTCAAGGAATAAAAATGATGAGAGAGGCGATAATGAGCACTTTCTCTCCTCTAAATTTATGGTTCGGTTACATTTGTTATTGTACCATTAATGATGGGACAATGAACATCATAAATGGAAAACTATTTGTTTACCTTTCACTCGTTAATTTTGATAAACCTCGGAATAGGAATATCAGCGTGTTCCTACTAAACTTAAATGATCCTACATCGTTAATTTTCTTGCTCCAAAAAATAACTTTTGTAAACCTTCCTTTCCTACTCTTAATCGCTCTGATGAATCTGTAGCCAATACACCTACTGAAGGGGTATATATATATATATATATATATATATATATATATATATATATATATGTAATAAATACATATATTATATATATATATAATATATAGTATATATAAATATATAATATATATATATATAATATATATATATATATATATATATTATAATAATATATATATATATATAATAGTATATATTATATATATATATATTATATATACTAAAAGGTCCGTGGGTTCGAATCCTAAGTTTTCGGATCCATAGGTAGAAATTACTAGAGAAAGGTTCCCCTCCTTGAATAGGGCTATGCCGCGTGAGGTGTAACTTTTATAATATATATATATAATATATATGTATATATATATATATATATATATATATATATATATATATATATATATATAATATATATATAAAAAACAAAATATATAATATATAAAATATATATATATGAAATCAAAAGTATGTATGACGATATGTGAAGCGTGTGTAAAAGAATAAAAAATGGTGTAAAAAAGTGATTGGTTATATTTAATACGGAGTGAGGCAGGGAATGTGTTTGTTGTCCCCTTGGTATTATAGGTATATCCAATAGTATTTTAAAAAATATACGAAATACAGTTAACAAAGGAATTAAATTAAAATACCTAATGCATACCTTTTAGATTGCATTGATATGTAGCCTAATAAATACGGCCATGTGAATGTGTACAACCAACTAACAGCTATCATATGGAGGTTATGTCATAAGCTACAAATTATGCGTAATAAAGTGTAGTGAAACGTATAACTTCAGAGTGGTTTGTTTAGTCAGAACCATACATTTGGAACATGCCACGTGACCAGTATACACAGGACATGTTGGAGGTGTACATTAAGCAAACAGGTAATGCTTCGCAAGAATGTTTGGCAGAATATGGACAACGTTTACAGACATCGCGACCGCCGAGCCACATGGGCATCCAACAGCGTTTGCAGACGGGGAGGTGTCCACTCATACATAGGGAGGGGGGTTCGTGGTCTCCGTACATTCGGACGTCGAAACTGGACGTTTCTGCTATACAACCCATTGAAATTCCAACGTCCTCTTACGCCAGGCTAAGTTTCGGTCTTGGGAATATCGAAGGGAAACCATACGACTGATTTGTGGTTTGTAATACAAAACATGTATCCATATAGGGCCACCACATGTACAGTGGTTTGCATCGTGGAAACAACAACGGCCGGCTGGGATTCCTGGCTGTCATTGATTGCCTCTAATGGATGTACCGGACTTATTGGAAAATATCTTATGGGACCTATTGAATCTGGCTTTACCAATAACGGTATGTATAACAGGTTGAACTTCAGACATTGGGCGGAAACAAACTCCCATATAACATTCACATAGCCATCACCGGGAGGTCTCAGTATTCTCAGTCAACGTTTTGGTGTGTAAATACCCAATAGTTAGGATTATCGGGCCTTCTTCTTCGAGGAAATTTTGGACAGGACAGCTGTTACTCCATTTCTGCAGACCGTCCTTGGTTGAACCTCCTGAGTGGATATACCCTTAAGGACACGAACCGAAGAAATATATAACCGAACCATGATGGGTGCCCAGCACATAATGCAGCTATTAGTGACGACCTACTTCGACAGAACCTTTCCGGGAAGATGGATCGGAAGGTCTGGTCCATTTTCCATGGCCTGCGCGTTCACCCGACTTAACACAACTGGACTACTTTCTGTGGGGGGTATCTCAAACATACCGTGTACGCTGGGTTTAATGACCCAGTAACCTCGCCCGATGATCTCTTCGCCGTCAAATAACCAACGATGTAGGGGAATCAACCCGGCGTCATCACTGTCATTGGCATGCAATGAAACCTGGCGCCAGAGGGCTGAGGCATGTATTCGCGTGGATGGAAGTTTCTTCGAACAACATTTGTAAATGCTGTATGTACAATTTGAAACGACCTGACGTTCTTCTCCCTTCTTGCATGCTGTGGATAAGATTCTAGTGTATTTGTTTAATGATACTATTAACAACGTTATTACATTACATGTATCAATTATCGATATTATAAGCTGTCTTGAATACCATTGTTTTCTTTTCAACCTTTTCACATTCACGTTTAAAACTATTGTTGGTATCATTGAAACGCGTTGCAAACCTGTACATGTAACTGTATTTATTAACGCAAATGATATGTTTATGGCAGGGCGTCTAGTTGTTTATGGGTAATTGCGTGGAAACGAACAACAGTATCAAATAATGTCGAGTGAGGAAGAGCCACCTCCATTTTTTATGTGCATTTCACAGAAGCCATAAAAATATATCATCCTCGACATTCGCATGTTTGTGCGCGGTTTCGTATTGCGCGTGCCGCAGACACGCAAACCGTTAACATACCCATCCTCCTTAATAAATTTAAAATAAATCGACTTCATATTCCCTACACCATTTTCATACTTAAGGACATCCCGTAGGCGGTGATACAACCCGCTGTAACATAACTCGGTGAGACATTCCTATATATATATATATAATATATTATAATATATATATATATATATATTATACTATAATATAAATTATATATATATATATATATATATAATATCAAGTAGCGGCTCGTGAACCGAAAACATGGGGAGGCAAAAAAAAAAAATAATTAAATGTTAATATTATATATATATATATATATATATATATATAATATATATATATATATATATATAGTAATATATATATATATATATATATATTATATATATATATATATATATATAATATATATATATATATATATATATTTATATATATATAATATATATTATATATATATGATATATAATATATAATATATATATATAATATAATATATTATATATAATATATATATATATATATATATATATATATATATATATATATATATTATATATATATATATTTATTTATTTATTATTTATTACACTTACACTCTTTCCGCTTGAGCGGGGTAAGGTGTAACGTACAAGCCTCTCCCCCACTCCACCTCCCCTCAATCCTCGCCGTCACCCACCATCCTCCACACCAACTCTATCCTCGCCAAAACCCTACCCTCTTCCTCCCTCATCCCTCCCTCCTCCAGCATCTTCCTTTATTCCATCCATCCACCTCCTTTTTGGTCTCCCCCTTCCCTCTCCTTCCTTTCCCCTCCGCCTCCCAAACTCTCCTAACCACTCTCTGTTCCTCCATTCTCACCAAATGCCCATACCATCTTAACATTCCCTTCTCCGCTCTTCCCACCAACCCATTCCTCCAATCACATCTCTCCCTCACCCCCCTATTCCTAATCCTCTCCCTTCTACTAACCCCACCACAAACCGCCCTCAACCCCTTCATCTCAAATACTTCCAACTTCTTCCTGGACCTGGCATTCAACCCCACGTTTCACACCCATACAACACCGCTGGTACATCAGATTTTTTCAAAACATACTTATCTTAACTTTCTGTGATAATCCCCCCTTTCCATACTTTCTCTCAGACCACCAAAGCCTCTCATTCCTTCTCCTACTCTATGTTCTATCTCCTCCTTCAACCCTCCCCCCTTCCCCAAATCCATCCCTAAATATCTAAAACTCTTTACTTCTTCCAAAACTACACCCCCACACGAACCTCTAACCCCCCCCCCCCCCCTATATATCATCATCATATATATATAACACTTTACTCTTACCAGGATTTATTTTAAGCCCCTTTTGTCCACACATTCTCTCAACCTCCCTCACCAAATACCTCAGCCCTTCCGCGTTCTTCGCCACTAGGGCAGTATCATCCGCAAACAGTATCATGTTCACTTCCCTTCTGTCATTCCCATTTATCAATTAAACACCCCCCTTTCCTCCGCTCACCATTCCTCTTAAGCACACATCTCCTCCATAAACAAATTTGAATAGCCACGGCGACATTACACACCCCTGCCTCAGTCCTCTCACCACCCCAAACATCTCACACCTCCCCTCCTACACACTCTCACACAACATTCCTAACTATTCCTATAAATAGGCCCTAATACCTTTACCACTAGTTTACCGCCCCACTCCATTATCCTCAACACCCTCCCACAATTCACCCCTATTCACTCTATCATATAATAAATAAAATCTAAAAAACACCCATACACTTTCCCTTTCCTCTCTAAACTTTTCTCCACAAGCATCTTTAGTGTAAACACTTGGTCCACACACCCTCTTCCCTCCCTAAATCCTCCTTGTTCTTCCCCCATTCTTCCCTCCGTTAACCCTCTCACTCTCTCAATCAGGATTCTACCATACACTTTCCCTACCACACTTAATAGACATATACCTCTATAATTCCCACATTCCATCCTATCCCCTTTCCCCTTATACAGGGAACCAAACAACCATCCTCCCAATCCTGTGGTACCATCCCCTCCTTCCAACATAATTGTAATAACCTATACAACCATTCTCCACCCCTATAACCTCCATTCTGTAACATTCCATCTCCACCCCATCCAAGACCTGCACGATCTTCCCTTTTTTTCCTTTTATTCCAAGCCCTAATAATTTTCCTCCATTTGTAATTTCAATCACCCCCTCCCTCCCCAATTCACCCCCATCCTCACCTCTTGCCAATCATCCTCCCCTCATTCCCCCCCACCTATTTTTAATAATCACTAAAATACTCCCCCCTACCTCTTCCTCACCCTACCTCTCCTCCTATCCACTCCCCATCTCCTCCCTTAATCCTCTCCCCAACCCCTCCCTTCTTCTTCCTTTTTTATTTACTTCTTTCCAGAACATCTTCTTGCTTCCCGATTCAAAATCTTCAGTCACCTTTCTACACCACTCATCTTTTGCTCTTCTCTTCGCCCTCTCCACCGCCCTCTTTGCTTCCACTCTAACCCTTCTATATTCCTCCCAGCTTCCTCCCTCCTACTTCCCAACCATTTCACATAAGCTTCCTTTTTTCCTTTTCACCACCTCCTTCACCTCCTCAACTCCACCATTCACTCTCTTTCCTTCTGCTTGCACCCACCCTTTTTACTCCACATACCCCTCTAGCCTCTTCACATACTGCCTCTTTAAATCTCATCCACTCCCCCTCCACCTCCCCAATTCCCGTCCCTCTCACGTCTCTCCACCTATCCTCCATACCCCTCCTAAACTCCCTCTTACACACTGTCTCCTCCAATTTTTTCACCTTTATCACTTCTACTCTCCTCTTTTCTCCCCTTTCCCTAACCGTCACACCTCTCCTCCCACTCTTAACCTAGCAACCACCAAATAGTGGTCCGATATCCCCCTCCCCGCCCCTCTAAATACATTTACATCTAGTAATCTGCCTCTATCCTTCCCATTTACACACACATAATCCAGTACCGCCCTCCCCCCCGGTTTATCTCACTCTTCCATGTATACTTATGATTATCACTTTTTTTGAACCAAGTATTCCCCACTATCATTCTTCTTACAACACACAACTCTATCAGACTTTCCCCATTATCATTCCTCTCCCCTACCCAATGGTCCTAATTATTCTTCCCACCCCTCCTTTCCCACTCCTGGCTATTTCAGATTCCCAATAGACAAATTTGTTTGTCCATTTAATACCCGAAACTTTCCCAAACACTTCATTCAGCTCGATTCCAAAATCTTTCTCTCTCCTCCTCCCTCGTTCCATTGTTCACTGGTGCATATGCGCATATAAAAACCCACATTTCCCCCCCAAATTTCACTTTTACCCACATTATCCTTGAACTCACCTGGCTGCACACCCTTACCTTATCCCACACCTCTTTCCTCATAACTATTCCCACCCATTCCCCTCCCTCACTCTCTCGTCACTTCCGCTGTATCATATGACCCT
>JABUQX010067505.1:20000-22500 GCA_015478945.1 Trachelipus rathkii
AGGAAAATGACGACGGCGAATAGGGTCCAGCTGGGGACAATCAATGAATAAATGGCGAACAGATTGAGGGGTGTGGCAACGGCAAAATTTGCAAATGGGAGGGGGGTTCCGTGACATATAGTGACTGTGAGTGATATTGGTGTGGCCAATACGGAGGCGTGCAAGTATCACCTCGTGTAAGCGCTTTCGTCGGTGGGAGGAAGACCACTCACCGATGATCGGCTTTATATTTCTAAGTTTCGCTCCCCGCTGATCATTCGTCCAGCGCTCTTGCCAATAAGATCGAAAACCTTGTCGGAGAGCAGGATAGTAATCGGTTGATGGGAGGTAGCCTTGTCGAATGGCATCCGGGAGATACCTGGAACAACTCCGAAAAGAGGAGGTGGCCATTTTGGCCTCTCTGTCAGCGATTTCATTGCCAGTTACCCCTACATGAGAGGGGTCCAACATAAAATAATTTGTTTCTTACGGGAATGGAGCAGCCGAAAATGTTGTACAGCGGATATCATTGTGTTTTTAGAATAAGGGGTTTTAAGCGCTTGTAGCGCGCTGAGCGAATCTGAATAAATGACATAAGTGATCTTGGTTAAGGATTAGAATTCGAGAAAGGGCAATCATTATAGCCATTAATTCTGCCGTAAAAATTGAAGCATGAGGGGGAGGGGGTATGGGAAGGGTTTGCGGTCAGGAAAGACAGCAGATGCGCCCACACTGTCCCCTGTTTTAGAGCCGTCAGTAAACACTGGAGTAAATTCATCATGAACTGCGGAATGAGACAGGAATGATGCTTTTAACAAGGCAGCCGGATGGCTAGATTTGGAAAGAGAGGTCAGAGCCAAGCAAATGGTGGGAGCGGGGAATAGCCAAGGTGTGTGCCCTTCGTCGTAAGAGAAAGGCAGCACCTTTTGCAAAGGGATGTTAAGGAAATTTAGGATGTTATGAACCGTGTTTGCAAATGGCCAGTAATTGGGATTCTGAGGTATCTCCTGCAGAATCGGTGTCAGAGCAGACGGTATTGGGGTTTGAAAACGAAGATAACTTGTACACATGATGTATTCTCTTCGAAGAGAGAGTGGCATCACATTGGCTTCAACTTCAAGGCTCACCCGGGGGGACGATCGGAAGGCTCCAGTGGAGATTCGGATCGCCTCATTTTGGATGGGATCTAATAGGTGTAGTAGTGTTGTGGAGGTCTGGCCGTATACTGCACAGCCATAGTCCAGTTTCGATCGGATTAGGGCGATGTAGAGGCGTAAAAGGGACTTGCGATCAGCGCCCCAAGATTTTGAGGCGAGATGACGTAATAGGTCAAGCGCGCGATGACAAGTTGTTTTCAGGTGTTTAATATGTGGTGCATATGTTAAGTGGTCATCTAGAATGAGTCCTAGAAATTTGACCTGTGAAGTAACAGGAATGGGCGAACCATATAAGGTTAAGGATTTGCTGGAAGAAGGTAGTAAGAAAATGGGAAAATTGTTTGTTTATTTTTTATATATATATATATATATATATATATATATATATATATATATATATATATATATATATATATATATATATATATATATATATATATATATATATATATATATATATATATATAAATATATATATATATATATATATATATATATATATATATATATATATATATATATATATATATATATATATATATATATACAGCTGCTGTATGTATGTATGTATGTATGTAGTATGTGTGTATGTGGCGTATGTATGTATGTATATGTAATAATAATATGTATGTATAACAATATGCTAATAATAATAACCAATATGTAATAATAATAATAATAATAATATAATAATAATAATATAATTTATATATATCTTTATATATAATATAATAATTATAATATATATATATATATGTAATAATAATATGTAATAATAATAATAATAATAATAATAATATAATATGTAATATATGAAGTATGTAATAATAATATAGCATAACTCAATAATAATATGTATAACAATATGTATCTTCTTTCTTCCAATAATATAACCAATAATAATAATATGTAATATGTATATCAATAGCCCAATACTGTATGTATATTAGTAATAATGTATGTATGTAATATATTATAATATATATATATGTATATAATATATGTATAAATGTATATAATAACAATATGTAACATGTATGTAGCTAATATGTATATATATATAATAATAATAATAATAATAATAATATGTATATGTATGTGCTGTCCAATAATATTAATATATATAGCATAACTAATAATAATAATATAATAATATATAATTATTAATAATAATAACAACAATAATAATAATAATAATAATAATATATAATAATAATAATATGTTTAATATATATATATATAAAATAATAATAATAATAAAATATGTATATAGTATGTATGTATGTATGTATATATATAACAACTGTAATAATAATGTAATGTATATAATATAATATATATGTATGTGGCATATAGCATAATAA
>JABUQX010067505.1:30000-32500 GCA_015478945.1 Trachelipus rathkii
ATAATAACAAATATATATATATATATATATATATATAATGTATGTGATAATAATATATATATGTATATATATATAATAATAATAATAATAATAATAATATATATATATATATATATATATATATATATATATATATATATATATATATATGCTATATATATATATATATATATATATATATATATATATATATATATATATAACAGAATAATAACTAACTATTTTACTGCAAACTGTTATTTATTGAAAAATTGCTGACATAATTAGTACTTTGCATTAAAATAAGAAAGAAAAAAAGAATGAAAAATATAGTTTTTAAGCTTCATAAATAACAAAATAATGATGATTTTTGAAGTAGTATCGATTAAATAGGCTTAATCGATACTTTTAATGCGATAAATAGTATTGAGTCCTGATTTCAATTCTCTATGATTATTCACTAATTAAGCTCAATAGTTTTTTTTATGGAATTTATTTGACATAAAATTACTTGAAGTTTATTGATCATCTCTGACCAATAATATTAATTATTTATAATAATTTTTCTTTCTATATTTCTATATAAAGTGGGACATGACATTTTAGTGATTTTACTTTTGAATTCTATAAATGGTGACTTATTACCTGAAATTACCTATCATAAAACACTCGCACAAACACACAGACACACACACGCACAGTCATATATATATATATATATATATATATATAATATATAATATATAATAATGCAATAATAACAAAAAATATCAAAGCAATAATAATAATAATAATAATAATAATAATAATAATAATAATAATAATAATAATATATGCTCTTCTTCTTAATAATAATAATAATATATATTTATATATAATATAATGAATAATATCTATAATATTATAATAATAATATAAATATTAATATACATAATAATAATAACCAATAATATGTATGTAACCAATATCCCAGAATAATATATGCCCATATTATTCATATCAGTCTGTATATATAATAATAATAATATGGGTGTTTTCGATGAAAGGCAGTTGGACTGATAATGAATTTAGTATTGGAATGGTTGGTAATGCTATCTCAGAATTATTTACCTACGCTAAGATTGCCTTCTTTCATTGTTGTACGAAAAAAGAAGAATTAATTTTAATTTTAGGCACCGGTGTTGCCAAGCCCATGATGATCCGCGGGCGGTCTAAATACATTGGAAACGTGTATCCCACACTACAGTATTCGTTAATTAAAAAAAAAAAAAAACAGTGTCCTGCGTCTACATTCACTCTACAAACTTTACGTAGATACATCAAATTTAAACTGAAATAAATTGCCTAAGCTTATTCATTTTATAAGCTTAGGTGTGAAATATAATGTAAAAAAAAATAAAAAAAAAAAAATAAATATATATATATATATATATATATATATATATATATATATATATATATATATATATATATATATATATAATATATATATATATATATATATATATATATATATATATATATATATATATTCTTTTTACTTTTTTGTTAATATTAATTAAATTATATTTGAAAATTCACCATTACAAAGAAAGTTTGTGTCTTTTTCTGTTTCATAAATTTAGGATCATAAAATGCATTTTCCAGTTTACCAACTTTACAAAGCTTAAATTTTTTATTGCCCCCTGGTTTAATAAAGTACCTATATATATATATATATATATATATATATATATAACATATATATAATGATAATATATATATAGAATATATGTAATATATAATATATATATATAATATAATAATAATAATATATATATAATATATATATATACATATATATATATATATATATATATATAATACCGAAATATATATATAACCTTAACATAATATATATATATATATATATATATATATATATATATATATATATATATATATATATATATATATATATATATATATATATATATATATATATAGGCAAACTTCTAAGAAGTGATGTTTTCTGAGACCTATTCGAAATTTCATCATATCATCCCAGTTGCTTGATTTGTGTAGGGGCGTTATTCGCCCTTGTATGGAGTATGCGTTGTAAATCTAGGGGGGGGTCCACTCACAGAACCTTGCTTGTAAAGATGGTGTCTTAGGCTATTCGTCTTATAAATTCTCCCATTGCATATCCCCATCTTTGAGGGAAAACTCCTGAGACTCATATCTCTATGAGTTCTCATATATTCTCTTTCCAAACCTCAAACTTGAAAGCTATGCTCATTTTTACATGTATTTTAATTATAAAATATGGAACACTTTGGAATACTTTATTGTATTTTCCAAATTTAGAAGACTTTAACACTTTCAGATTTTTTGTCTTTGATCGTGTTTATCTTTGATTATTGGAAAATATAAATGGCAGTGCCAAACTTCATGGATTTCTTGTAGGCTGTGGTAAGAGGGGGATATATATATATATATATATATATATATATATAATATATATATATATATATATATATAT
>JABUQX010067505.1:37500-40205 GCA_015478945.1 Trachelipus rathkii
CACTGAAGATGGATTATTGCGAATCCGAAAAATCTGAAATATATAATTAGGGATATAATTGAGTAATAAAGAATAAATTCTTATGCGAATATTATGATAAGCAGATTGCTTTATTATTATTATTATGTATTATTATTATTATTAATTATATTTATATATAAATATATATTATTATTATTATTATTATTTAATTATTTAATTTCATTCTCTAATTATTATTATTATTATTATTATTATTATTATTATTATTATTATTATTATTATTATTATTATTATTATTATTATTATTATTATTATTATTATTATTATTATTTTATATTTATTATTTAAATGTTTTAATATATATTATTATTTATTATAATTTACTACAATACTTTAATATATTTAATTTAATTACATTTCTAATTTAATTTAAATATAATTTAATTTGCATAATTAAAATTAAGACTTTTACATAGTAGTTTAAATAGAATAATAATATTATATTTATTTTTATATATTATAAATTATTACTGTTATTATTATTATATTTAATATATTTAATTATAATTTATAATTTATAATTTATTATTATCTTTTATACTTTTATATAATTATTTATTTATTTATCTATTAATTATTTAATTAAATTATTAATATTATTTAATATTATATAAATTATTTTTATTAATATTCTTATTATTATTATTATTAATTATTATATTATATTATTATTAATTAATATTATTATATAATTATCTTATTATTATATAATATTTATAAATTTATATTGTTATTATAATAATTATTATTATTAATATTATATTTTTTATTATCTTATTATCATATAAAATCATATTTATATTTTATTATTAATATTATTATTTATATATATAATATTTATTTATTAATTTAATTATATTTATATAATTATATTTATATATATTATTTATATAAAATTATTATATTATTATTATTATTTACTTGATTATTATTAATTAATTATTTATATATTATTATATTTTTATTATTATTATTTACATTTAATTTTTTTTATATATTAATATTTCTAATTATTATTTTTTAATTTATTTTCTGATTAATTAAACGAGTATTATATTCATTATTAATTAATGTAATGAAAGTTATTATTTAATTATTTATTTATTTCTTTATTATTTAAAATATATATTATTTGAAATATTCTTGATAAGATTGTATATATATTAATTAATATTATTGAATTATTATTATTATTTATAATTATTATTTAATTATTTATATTTATTATTATTATTTATATATAATTTAATATTTGATATGAAGATTATTTATATCTATCTGTATATATATAGTATAATATATTATAATATTATATATTATTATATATATATATAATATATGATATATATATATATATATATATTATTAATAATATAATATAAATATATAGATATATATATATATATAATATTAATATATAATATTATATATATATAAATATTATATATATAATATATATATATGATATATATATATATAATATATATATAATATAATATATTATTATATATATATTTATATATATATATATAATTATAATTATATATATATATAATTATAATATTATATATATATATATATATATATATATATAGATATATATATATAATATAATAATATATATATATATATATATATACTATATATATATATATATATATATATATATATTATATATATATATATATATATATATATAAATAATATATATATATATATATATAATATACTATATTAATATAATATATATATATATATATATATATATATTATATATATATAATATATATTAATATATATATTAATTTATATATATATAGTATATATATAATTATAATTATATATTATATTAAATAATATTATATATATATATAAATACCTATATAGGTTATGAGTGAGTAATATATAGTTATAATATATATTATGTTAATATATTATATATATATATAATATTATATATTATATATAATATAATATATTAATATTATAATATATATATATATATATATATATATATATTAATATATTTATAATATTATAATATTAATATAGATATTTTATTGATATATATATTTGTAGAGTATTATTACATATATGTATATATATCTGTAACCCGGTATATTGTATATATATATAGTATTAAAATATATTAATATTATATAGTATATATTACTATATATATATATATATATTTAATAGTAGGAAGATGATAGAGGTATTTCCTCAACAGAAATTCATCCCTTTTCTCTGATGGATATCTTGACAGTAAAGTTATGCTTTAAAAATGAATTTAGAATTAGGATTATTTTGTGTTTGATTTCTTCTTAAGTGACATTCGGCGGGATTGGATGCAATGTCATTTATTTCAAGATCCGATTAAGTTATTTTAAATGTCATTCATTTTCAAGATAAAGAATTGTTATTTTTTTAATGTCATTTATCTCTAGAAGTAATTTAAATATTCTATACATTTTTTTATATCGAGAATACTTGGAATATATATTACAAATGAAAGTATAAACAAAATAATTTTATAAAATGAATAAGGAAAAATATATATAAATATAAATGAAGAAATGTGGAAATGCGAAAGCAATGACAAGCAAAAATAAAAGTTTGGAAGAAATGTATTAAAAAATGTAAAAATAATTGAAAGCAAGTGA
>JABUQX010067506.1:0-2500 GCA_015478945.1 Trachelipus rathkii
TCAGTAATTTAGCCAAAGATACCATACTTAGAAATTTCTATGTTGATGATTGTTTAAAGTCTGTGAAATCAGAAAATGAAGCTATAGCAGTTTATAAAGAAGTTAAAGAAATTTTAAAAATTAGTGGTTTTAATCTGCATCAAGTAGCTAGTAATTCAAGGAAATTTTTAGAAAATGTAGATAAACAAAATATGAGCAAAGATTTTAAAGAAATAAACTTATCTTTAATCTTTAGATAAATTACCTTTACAAAAAGTATTAGGCTTAAGTTGGGACCCAGAAATAGATTTAATGAAAGCTAGGGTAGATATACAAAATAAAAATTTGACAAAAAGAAGTATACTCAGTTGCATTTTTTCTATATATGATCCACTAGGTTTTATTAGTCCAGTGCTACTAGTAGCTAAAAAGATATTTCAAAATTTATGCGATAGAAAAGTTAACTGGGATGATGAAATTCCATTAGATATAAAAAAAGGTTATATAAAATGGCTAAATGATGTTAATAAGCTAAATGATTTTCAGTTCCTAGGCCATACAATCCAAATTGTCTAAAGTATAAAAGTGTAGAACTACATTATTTTTCAGATGGTTCTCAAATTGCATATGCAGCAGTAGCATATATAAGATTCATTGGAGAGAATGATGAAATTTATTGTTCATTGGTGTTATCTAAAACAAGATTGATACCATTAAATAAAAATTTGATGTTAACTATTCCAAGAATAGAACTGAGTGCAGCAAAATTAGCAGTCAACATACATCAAATTTTAAAAAATGAATTAGATATGAAAATAAACAAAGAGTATTTTTGGATAGATAGTGAAATTGTATTACAATATATTAAAAATGAATCAAAAAGATTCAAAAGATTTGTACATAATAGAGTTAATTATATTAGATCACAAACAGATATAAGCCAATGGAATTATGTACCAGGCAAGCTAAATATTGCAGATATAGCAAGTAAAGGGATATCTGTTAATGAGTTTTTGAACAATAAACTATGGAGCACTGGTCCAGAATTTTTGTACAAAGACAAAGCTCAATGGCCTGAGCAAAATAAAGAAAATAAATTAGATGATGAAAATGATGAAATTATAAAAAGTAAACCAGTGATGACCATACAACTACAAGAAAGTTCAACAGACAAGCTCATAAATTCTGTGTCAGATTGGATGAAATTAAAAACAAAAGTAGCATGGATTTTAAGAGTTAAAGAAAATTTACATAAAAAAACCTGGAATAAAGGTGCAATGACAATCACAGAATTAAGAAATGCAGAAAAGGCTATTTACAAATATGTACAAAATAAAGAATTTCATGATATACAATACAAAATAAAAAAGAAAGAAGCTTTGTCAAAAAGGCACATTTTGGCAAAATTCCTACCATTTTTAGATGATAATGGAATATTAAGAGTAGGTGGGAGGAATAAAAATCTGAATGATGTATCATATGATTTTAAACATCCAATTATCTTGCCAAATAGTCATGTTACAATGTTAATAATGAGACATTACCATAGAATAAATGGACATTTAGGAAAACAAACAGTTTTAAATGCTTTAAGAGAGAAGTACTATATCATTGGAGCAAGTAGAAGTATTAAGAAGATTTTAAAAGATTGCATAATATGTAGGAAGCTCCATACAAGACCAACTCAGCAGTTGATGGGAGATTTGCCCAAAGATAGATTAAAATGTGATGTACCACCATTTACAAGTATTGGTATAGATGCCTTTGGCCCTTTTCTTGTAGTAAGGGGAAGAGGGAAGGTAAGAGAAAAAAGATATGGATTAATATTCTCATGTTTAAGTAGCAGAGCAATACATTTAGAAATGCTATATTCATTAGATACTGATGCCTTTATTAATGCTCTAAGAAGATTTATAAGCCGCAGAGGCAATGTGAAATTGATCCGATCAGATAATGGATTGAACTTTGTGAAAGCTAACAGAGAATTGAAGCAACAAGTTAAAAATTGGAATAATAAGCAAGTAAATAAATTTTTTGAGCAAAAAGAAATACAGTGGATATTCCAATCCCCTCATAGTTCTCATAAAGGAGGTCATTTTGAAAGACACATTAGAACTGTAAGAAATATACTACAAGCTTCACTCTTAGAACAGCCAATAAGGTTGACAGATGATAACTTGAACACTTTGTTCTGTGAGATAGAATTCATTATAAATAATAGACCAATAACAGAATTTTCAAATGATTTAGAAAACTTAGAAGCTTTGACACCAAATCATCTACTAACCCTTAAAGGCAATATAACATTCCCACCAGGTTTATTTCAGGACAAAGATTGCTACTTATATAAAAGATGGAAACAAGTTCAGTATCTTGCTGATTTATTTTGGAAAAGATGGATCAAAGAATATGTTCCTTTATTGCAAAAAAGAAGTAAATGGTTAGCAGAAAAAGAATCACACAAAGAAGGAGATTTGGTTCTTTTAATAGATGACTTCAAACCAAGAAATATGTGGAATTT
>JABUQX010067506.1:7500-10000 GCA_015478945.1 Trachelipus rathkii
CTTCGTTCCCCCCTCTGTCCCTCCGTCGGCTCGAGCCCCCTTATAAAATAAAATATATAAAAAAAATAAAATAAAAAATTAAACATAAAAAAATAACATGATAAAAAAAGGCACTTGTGGAAACTTTTGCGATCTTTCTATTGGGGTTTTAGCTAACACGTGACACTGCTGGGCTGCACGAGCAGATTTCTGCGATTGTCGATATTATGACATTTTTTGTAACTACCTTTTAAAGGAGAAATACTATATATAATATATATTATTATATATATATATTATATATTATTTATATATATATATATATATATATATATATAATATATATATATATATATATATATTATATATATATATATATATATATATCTATAATATATATATTATATATATATATATATATATATATATTTTATATATATATATATATAATATTATATATATATATACTATATATATATATATATATTATATATATAATATATATATATAATCTATTATATATATATATATAATATATATATATATTATATATAATATATATATAATATATATATATATATATATATATATATATATATATGATATATATATATATCATATATATATATATATTAATATATATATATAATATATGTATATTATATATAGCAATTCTAGATATATATATATATATATATATATATATATATATATATATATATTATATATTATGTTCTCAGAATATAGAACTGTGTGAGAAATATATTTAAAAATTAAGGTTTACCTATTTTAATTCAGATAAAACATTGGTATAAAGATATATGTAAAATTCTACAAATAGCAAGTGAAAATTTTTCTGTAGATTGTAAAAAAGTTAAAAAATGTATACCGGGATGGAATGAAAATCTAAGTAAACTACATAAGGAAGCGAATTTAAGATTCAAGGAATGGAAAACTAATGGGAAGAATTTAACAATATGTGGAAAACACGAGCTAAAATTAAGTTTGGCGATAAAAAAAAATTAACTAAAGAGAATACATCAGAAATAAAAAGTATTAATAGTTTTCAATAATAAAAATAAGACAAAGTTTTGGAATCTAATTAGTTTGAGAAAACGCAAGTCAAAAAAGTTGTAATCAAAATAGAGAGGGAAAAAAAGAAATGGCGGAAAGATTCCTCGATTAAATTTAAGAGAGTTTTGATGGTGAGTTTTGCAGATCGAATATTTGGTAATTCTTGAATAAGAATGTTTCTTTGGACAGAAGCTTACAAAATGTTCATGTTTCAAAAATTAGAAAAATTAATTAATAAAATGGAAACCTAGCCTATTTCCAGAAGGAATACATCTTTATCAATTTAAAGGTTTGGAACAGTAAAATTAGATTTGCATTTAGCTAAATTTCCTTAATACTTTATGATGCATTAATTAATATACCTGTATAATTGCTTAGAGGGTTATAATTCTTCTATCATAAAAGATAATTATTGAGATTGGATAGACTTTAACAACAAACTATATACCCATCATGGTATCGTCAGTTTTCTTAAAGATGCTTGAGTATGAACTTTTGAATGTTGTGGAAAATTATATATCTTTGGACGACAAACAACATGGATTTAGGCCAAAGTATTCAACAGAAAAGGCCTTATTCGTTTTAAAGGAGGCAATTTCAGATTACATTAACTAGGGATCTTCTGCTAATGCGCATTTTTGGATTTCTCAAACGCATTTGATAAAGTAAATAATGATATCTTATTTAAAAAATTAGAGACTGCATATTCCGACATTGTGTATATTTTTGGTCAGTATTTATTGTAATCAGTATGCATGTGCAAATTTAAGAATAGTGTATCAAATGGATGGCGTATAAGAAATGGTGTGAGACGGGGTGGAATTTTGTCACCGTTGTTATTTACTATTTGCATTAACGATCTTATAAAAGAGATAGTGAAAAGTAGAATAGGTTCTTAAGTACATATGTCGAATATAACCTTGCACGCGGATGATTTAGTATTGCTAGCTCCTACCAGAGACGGTCTTCAAAAAACTATTAGATATTGCAGAGAAAACTATTTCTGATCTATGTCCAAGTATTAATTACAATAAAAGTGGAGTTATTAATTTTGGTAAAAGAACTATGAAAAATAAGGAAGATTTAGTTAAATCAAAAATATCTCATGATATTTTGAAATAAATATGTCAGTTTTATTGTAAATGAAAACATACAGGTAAGAGGAAAGGTCAGACATAGAAAGAGGTAGAGACAAATTCTTGGGAATCTTTAAAGTTTTATGGAGAAAGTTTGATTCGATAAATGAAGGTATGTTGTTGTATTTAGTAGTGTCATATTGTATGCCTTTTTACGGAGCAAATTTTTAGACTAATAGGTTGAATAGTAGCCAAATAAACAAACAGTTTGAAGTAGGTTTATAATTGAATTAGTAATCACCTAGTATGTAATTTTTTGAATATGTTGATGATTAATCATTTCTTAAACTACCACAGGTTATAAACTGCCT
>JABUQX010067506.1:15000-17500 GCA_015478945.1 Trachelipus rathkii
ATAAAAATTAAAATTAAAATTAAAATTAAAATTAAAATTAAAATTAAAATTTAAAATTAAAATTAAAATTTAAATTAAAATTAAAATTAAAATTAAAATTAAAAATTAAAAATTAAAATAAATTAAAATTAAAATTCAAAAATAAAAATTAAATTAATTAAATTAAAATTAAATTAGATTGATAATTATAATTATATATTATATTTAAACCTTCTTATAATTATAATCATAATTATAATCATATTATAATTATAATTATGATTAATATTATATTATAATTATAATTATAAATTAAATAATTATAATTATACTTATAATTATAATTATAATTATAATTATAATTATAATTATAATTATAATTATAATTTATAATTTATAATATAATTAAATTATATATTATAAATTATAATTATAAATTATAATATATATTATAATTGATAATTATAATTATAATTATATTATAATTATATTTATATTATATTATAAATTATAATTATAATTATAATTATAATTATAATATAATTAATAATTATAATTATATTATAATTATAATTAAAATTTAAAAATTAAAATTAAAATTAAAATTAAATTAAAATTATAAAGCTCAATTAAAAATTAAAATTATAATATAATTATAAATTTAATTATATTATAATTATAATTAAAATTATATTATTATTATAATTATAACTTTTGTTATTCGTGTCGCAACACATTGATTAAATAATTATAATTTATTAATATAATTATTAATGATAGATTATAATTATAATTATAAATTATAATTATAATTAAAATTAAAATTAAATTATAATTAAAAATTAAAAATTAAAATAAAATTAAAATTAAAATTAAAATTAAAAATTAAAATTTAAAATTAAAATTAATTAAAATTAAAATTAATTAAAATAAAATTAAATTAAAATTAAAATTAAAATTTAAGAATTAAAAATTAAAATTAAAATTAAAAATTAAAATTCAAATTAAAATTAAAATTAAAAATAAGAATTGAAAGTAATATTCATAGAATTAAATTAAAAAATTAAAAATTAAAATAAAATTAAATTAAAATTAAAATTAAATTAAAATTAAAATTAAAATTAAATTAAAATTAAAATTAAAATTAAATATTAAAATTAAAATTAAAATTAAAATTAAATTAAAATTAAAATTAAAATTAAAATTATAATTATAATTATAATTATAACTATAGAATATATATTATAATTATAACCATAATTATAATTATAATTATAATTATTAATTAAATAATTATTTACTATAATTATAATTATTAATTATAATTAGAATTATAACATATATAATAATAATTATATTATTTTATAATTAATAATTTTAAATTATATTTAATTATAATTTATAATTTAATTATAATTTTAATTATAATCTATATAATTATAATTATAATTTATATTTAAACTATTTTAATTATAATTATAACTATTATTATAATTAAAATTAATTATTATAATTATGATTTAATTATAATTATGATTATAATTATAATTATAATTATAAATTATAATTTAATTATAATTATAATAATAATTATATTATAATTATAATTATAATTAAATAATTTACATTTTACTATAAATAAAATTAAATTATAATTATAATTATAATTATAACATTGTAATTTTAAACTATTTTAATTATAAATTTAAAAATTAAATCTTATAATTAAAATTAAAATTAAAATAAAAATTATAATTAAATTAAAATTAAAATAAAATTATTAATTAATAATTATAATTATAAATTAAAAATAGAATTTAAGTGCAGATTACAATTACATTACAAATTACAATTATAATTAACAATTACAATTACAATTACATTACAAGTACAATTACAATTACAATTACAAATTAAAATTATAATTACAATTACAATTATAATTATAATTATAATATAATTATAATTATAATTGTAATTACAAATTAAATTTTAATTAATATTAAAAATTATATTATAAATATAAATTTGAAAAATATATTGAAATAATATATAAGATAATAATGCAAATAATAATGCGAATCATAATAATACTCTTAATATTACTAATAACAATATCATTTGCTTAATAGTAATTATATCTTATTAAATACTAATAATCTTATAAAACTAATAAAATAATAATAATAATCATAATAGTATAAAAATAATAATAAAATTAACTACTACTACTACTACTATAATAATAACTAATAATAATAATAATAAATACTACTACTACTACTGACTATCTACTACTACTACTACTCTAACATAAATAAGAATAATAATAATATTAAAAAGACTAATAAGAAGTTTAAATACTAGAATATAAACTAATTATAAGTATTTAAAACTAATAAGAATAAAAATAATTACTAGAATATAAACTAATAATATTATAATTCAAGAGAACTAATAACACAAATAATATTAATAAGGTGATAATGATAATAAAATCAAAAAAAAATAAAAAATCAAA
>JABUQX010067506.1:25000-27500 GCA_015478945.1 Trachelipus rathkii
TATATATATATATATATATATATATATATATATATATATATATATATATATATATATATATATATATACTATATATATATATATATATATATATATATATATATATATACAGACTCTTCCTACTTGAAGGGGAAATAATTTTCGGATAGCTTTCAAATTTGGAGCACATATAGGTAGTGGTGGCACCGCGGTACACCGCAACGGAGCTGTGGTTTCATGTCACTACGCTCATCCAAAATGGGAGCTGAGCTCACTAATTCGGATATGGCAATAGCTAGGTGAAAAATAAATAGTCGACATTCTTCAGCGAAGAATTTGAAGGCTTGGAAGAATTCGGAGTCTGAAACGGCCCATGTTGCGGGTCACGGATCTGCATCCGGAGCCGGAGCCAGAGTTGAAATCTCTATTCTAAAATATAGAACGAGTATGATATCTTTCCATATGTTTACGAACCCATAAAACTCGATTTTGTGGGTTTCAGAACCCTTACGATTATTTGAGGACTCCTAGGATGGAGTTACGTACGAAAAAGAAGAAATAAAGGAAATTTGGAATGTATGCCGGAGTCAGCCAGAGTTGAAATCTGTATGCAAACATATAATAGTCCGAGTAAGATGTCTATCCCAATGTTTATGAACTCGTAGAATTTGATTATGAGGGTTTCAGAACTCTCAAAAATGTTTGAGGGGGGGAGGTCCATACGAAAAAAGAGTAAATGAAGGAGAGATATAGTGAATGCATAAGGGAAGACGGAGAAAGGACGAAGAAGGGATAAGAACATGGCAGAGATGGAGAATGCCTATGATACGGATACCTGCACAGGATCCGGATCTGGAGCAGGTGCGGTTCAGTGCTGAGTAGGTATATATTCGTTTAATATACCAAATATTGGCGTAATTTTACATGTTTACGACCCCATAGAATCCAAAGTTGAGGGCGTTAAGTTGCTGCGGGGAGCCTGAATACCCCATGGAGTGCGACCCCTGAAGAAAAACTTGTTTTCACCCTATCTAATGTATGTTATATCAATCCATATGTGCTGGAATGACGAAGGAGGATTTCCTGAGTCTGAAATGGCAAGACAACCACACAATCTGGGGACCGAACCAATAGAGGGGGTTTACCCTTAAAAATGAAAGGAATTCATCAAATAACAAATAACTACTTAAGATAATCTCTATATCAGCCTCAAATCTCATTTTATTTAGGCAGAGCAAACTAATATATTTCTTTTGCATGATGAAATATTTATGTTTTGCTTAAAGTTATTAATTTTTTTTGTTTTAAGTTTTTCTTTTTGATTTGCTTTTATTTTTATTTATTTATTTATTTTTAAAATATATTTTAAAAATTATTAAAAACATTTCATGTTAAATTTCTTTAATTTTTTTATTAAAAATATGTAATTCAACAACTCTTAGGCAGTTAGTTAATAAAGCAATAGCGCAAACGCCCCACACCAGCTCCCGTCAATCAGTCTATGCGATATTGCTTTATTAACCTACTGTCTTAGGGTCAATAAAGTACATATTTTTACTTTCCTATTTGTATAACATAACATAAAAAAGGTTTTGTATGAACATTACATGGAATTATTATAAACGTTTTAAGTCGTTGCTAAATTTTTTCTTTTTTTTAAGAATATCAATTAATCAATAAATCAATTGATCAAATTCTAATCAACCACCCAACCCACCCCTCCCTACCACCCGTGATCCTTTGATTAAGTGATCAAAGTGATATTTGATCTTTATTATTTGCATAACAACAAAAATGTTTTTTATTATGCACATTACATAAAATCAAAAAAAAAAACATTTTGTTTTTAGTATTTTTTTTTAATTAAAAATATCAATAAATCAATAGACCAAACTCTAATAAACCACACGTTCCACCCTCCCTATCACCCGTGATCTATTGATTAAGCGATCAAAGTTATATTTAAACTTTATTATTTGTATAACAACAAAAATGTTTTTTTTTGTATGCACATTATTATATAAAATTATTAAAAACATTGTTTTCACTAAAGTTTTTTTATTCTCTTTTATAAAAAATATCCATAAATCAGTAGATCAAACCCCAATCAGCTACTCCCCCCACACACCCTCCCTATCACACGTGATCCATTCATTGAGCGGTTAAAGTTCCATTTAAACACATTTTGTATAAACCTTTTCGTGAAAATGACTACATTGTATAAAATATCGCATGTGGAACATAGTATTATCAAGAAAATAAAAAATAAGTTTTCATTTTAAAACATTTATAATATAAATACTACCACGTTATGAAAATAATTTTACTGAAATTATGTTTCATTATTAAATTATATATATATATATATATATATATATATATATATATATATATATATATATATATATATATATATATATATATATATATATATATATATATATATATATATATATATATATATATATATATATATATATATATATATATATATATATACTATATATATATATATATATAT
>JABUQX010067507.1:0-15000 GCA_015478945.1 Trachelipus rathkii
TTTTCCTCAGCAGATATAGGTCTGAAATTTCGAATACTCCAGATGAACTGCGCAATTTCAAGCCCGTGATGGGCAGAGGCGGACGATACATGCCCTGCGGTTTAGGTCGTTTGGGCGACCGATCATTAAATAAATAGACCGAAGGTCCAGACCGACAGACACAACAGAGCGCGTGCGCGCATGCACACAAGCACATTATTATTGGTTACATTACATCGAAGATTTCGATCGAGGCTGAAATCGAATCTGAAATGAAAAACGATCCCGTAAGGAATCACATGCACCGACTTTACTAATCGAGGTTCAGCATCGGTTCTGGAAAGATACTGTTGTTGGGTTGTACGCTCAAACTTGTATAGCGCCTTAAAGGTGATAACCGAATACAGAGAGACCGTGGTCACTTGTGGTAGTGCTGCTCTCATTAAACAATTGTCCTGAATACCATGTTAGGCTTAATGTCAAGTGAAATTCTGATGAGTTATATGATTTACTGGTCTCACCGAGTCTCCTTCGAGATTTTTGTACTGTTCAGGCTCAGCCTGCAGCAGCAGCAGCAGCACAGCCTGACGACCTGAAACTGGTCTCTGGTACTCGCGTCCGCACCGACGCAGGGTCCGTAGATAACATAGCGCGCGCACGACACACATCATTACACACAGTACACATTACCAAAGAATCGATTTCCGAGCGAAACGTAAACGGTTCTCTGTAAGGACGCCTACGCACTCCGAGCTCTGTATTCACCGTGTCATGTTCCGCATCCTGTTCTGAATCCGATACACCCACATTAGGGGTTGTCAGTATCGGCCGAGGATGGAGGCACCTTCGTCGCAGACGAGTTGGCGTCCCGTGGGTCCTCTCGGGGACCCCACCCCACCTTTAAAATGAAGGCCGTAATTGACGCATTTATAGCGACCCAGAGTTGAATTTCTGCAGGTTATGGTCTGATTAGGTTAGTCTGAGCTCGCGGTGCCGAAAGCGAACAGTCGTATGTCAACAATGTTGGTGTCTCTGCGGTGGTCGAGGTCGGCTCAGAGGTTGCGTCGCGTAGGTGCCTGTGAATCACCCATTAGGTTCAAGAGCAGAGCAAACAAAGCGAGGAATGAAGAGCGATGAAGACAGCAGGGAAAGAATGAGTGAGGAACAGTTAGTAGGGACATGCATGGTGCCGGCCTCCAGTGCGGTGCCGAGTTATTAAATACTGTGAAATGATGTATATTGCGTCCTTATATACAGCTATGTTCAAGAGCTGACGTATTTCAGAACCATCAAGAAATAAAAATAGTCACTTCTCTGACACTTTTGGCGTTTCTGTAACCAAATGCACGTTTACATTACTTCAAGCAGTGCAACGACAAACAAACTACAGCCTCTCCCGCCCTCCTGACCATCAGACCTACTGATCCAGTTGATTAAGTGTTCGCTGAGCATCATTTTTGAATAAACATAACATAAACGTTCTTTACTGTTATGCCGATGCGCCAGTGGCCGTTGAGCCAGCATCACCCGGCTATGAATATAACTCACGCTTAGCTCATCTAAACAAAGAATAAATGGCGCCAATATTGGGGCGACCATACTAACATCAGTAGCTCACCATCTAAAAACGCACTTATTCACACTTAAATAGCATGTTTCAACATAACAATGTTACTTCAAGACAATCACGGTAATATAACAAAAATTTACTATATTGCGTACAGACTTCAGCGAAAGTGCGTCACATACTGTCCGCATTTGCGCAGCCAGATACACAATCTCAGTGTTGTCGAAGCGAACAGCAGATAAACAGTTCATATTTTGCGTATCATATATTTTCACAAAGAATGCTATATAAATATATAAAAACATATAATAGTTGGCTGTGTCATGTTTATTTTTAAATAGTACAATTGTTTGTCAGTATCAGATTTGTTAGTACGTTCTATACTTAAAGAGCTAACACCTGTGCGATGGGTATAAGCCAGCACAGCAAATCAGCTGGCATACTGCTGCATCATTCTTCGTTACAGAAGTAAACTTTTCCACCGATAACGCACTGGGTTGCGGAACGACATGCTTCGGTATAATATCATAGATTACACCATGCGCTATATGTATTATGTCCTCAAGTACGCTACACGTGATAATTGCTCTTATTTAAGCAATGCTGTAATATTAGATAGCTGAATGTAGCCCTGGTTACGCATGCATGAGCGTTCAATAATGAGGGGTCACGCTGCGAACATCGTAAGAGTTTAATGTCGTCATAGCGAACGCGCCTGTTCTGATTATGACCACACTGTCGCCTTGCTTACACCACGAACATGTTATAGTAGCGATAAATGATACTCCGATGAACTATCAGCACAAACGAAGGTGCGTTCATATTTGATTGCCAGCAACGCTGTGTTACGGCTGACGATGCGTTGACAATGTTGGGAATAACGAGCCTTGCGACATATCAATATCAGACGGAGGGAAGATGTCATCGAAAATATTCTACTGAAATATGCGAACACTATAGTAATGATTCTTTTCAGCCAATCAGTAAACAGCAATGGCTAACGGACGAACGAACATACAATTAAAAAGGCATATACCCTCAAGCGACGGGCAACAACAATAACAAATGGTCACAACAACAACAACGACATCAACAACACACAATAACAATAACATAGCATGTGTCGCTCTTATATACAAATCAATATAGCGACGTAACATACTTCACATACGTTAACATAGAGCAGCCAGAACTAAGAATAGTAGCACAATGAAATACTACATGCTAGTCAACTAATATTAACAAAGTTCCTTCAATATTAAGCAGTAGCCAACAGTTAGCATACAAAACGTGGGTCCTGCTCCGTTTGCATACCCTAATACACAGCATACATTGACATAGTGGTAACATGGATTTGTCATAATCTTGACCAATGACACAAACATAACAAAGTTTATCTGAACATACCAAGTTCTTATATAGCCAACTATTGAATGTTAACTGCTTAGTGCCTGGCGTAATCGCAACTAAGAATATAATAAATAAAGCTAAACTTGGCTCCCAGTTCGCGTAGCGAATATCAAAAGAACATCCTGAAAGCCTCTCGTTTTATCAGTGCATATATCATAATACCGATATGTTCACTCATGCTGGTCAAACAAACTGGCATCATCTAACAAATCAGCGACAATTAACACACTAACCATTACAACACAACACTGAAGACAGCAGTTTAGGGCAAAACCTGTCATACTCAACAAAACTTACAGTCGTCGTTAATCACAGCAAAAAACTCATCATCTCTCTAACAGAATCAGTGCTGCCATTGCTCACAGTATTTAACATAATCGTACTTGGCTATCAAACAGTTTTCATTAATCGTTGTAACAATCTTTGTTTCTAACAGCAATTGGTTGTTCCATGCTGGTCTTGAAATCAATGATATGTCACTCCTGCTTTAACCTCTCTTACATCCAGAAAATAACATTTCAAAATCAGCACTGCGCTCAAGTTGCAGGCTATTTCATAAGTCTGTAAGCATTGCTCACTGCTTCGAAGATCACTCCCATGCACGACTATTAGTACCGAGGCAAGGGCTCTTTGAGCCGAGCCCTATGCACAGGCAAAGACGGCCATCTACCGTCTCCTTACAGTGATCAATCTATCAAAGATGCTACCATCTTGAACTATGAATTGACACTTCATCAAAGTGTCACACTTCTTTAGTATAACATCATTTGAACTGCGACAACGTAGATATTAACAAATGCTGCAACTCCAGCCAACACCACCTAGGCTCACGTTTTTAACACACGTCAGGTAACACAGTAAATATCGCATAAAACTCATCATTTTTTACAACAGTACATTCACCTCCTGCCATAGTAATATTTAACATAACGTTTCTAACTGTTTTCATCAATCAAGAGTATCTAAAGCAACAATCACCTCCCGAAACCCAGGAGGGATGCGGCTCTGGGCTTCAGCCCTTCGCTGAGGGCCTTACCCTCCTTCGGAGGGGTAATGCCCGCTTACACCCCCTTTGGGGTGATCCTCAAGATTCACACCCTTTCAGGAGGGCGCATCCCTCCTGGGTTTTCTCTCGGGAGGTGTGTTGCTTTAGATACTCTAGGTTAATGAACCTGTTTATTCGTAAGTTAGTACGTTATGTTAAATATTACTATGGCAGGGTGAAATTAACACTGATTTGGTAGGGAAATGATGAGTTTTGTAAGATATTACTGTGTTACCTGACGACATGTGTTAGAAACGTGAGCCTAGGTTAAGTTTTTGCTGAGTAATGTCAGGTTTGCCTGAGAATTTTGTTAATGTCTACGTTTATTCATAGTTCAAATGATGTTATTAGAGAAGTGTGACACTTTGAGAAGATAGTGTCAAATCATAGGTCGAGAGATGCTGTATCTTTGATAGATTGATCACTTGTTAAGGATTTTGTTAGATAATACACCTGTTACATAAGGGCTCAGCTCAAAGGGGCTGTGCCTCTACCGCTTGCACCCTTTTTCTGTGGGTACCTGATATGGGCCCGTGCATTCCCTGGGGTGATCTCAGTAGTGCTTACAGTGCTTACAGTACTATCTCCGTATGAGGCGCTGTTGCTTAATCTAACAGTTTTGAAATGATATTTTCAAAGGGGCGGGGTCTAAAATAGGGTAAGGATAAAAATATTTCACGTTACCTCATGAAAGCGTTAGGGTTACAAGGAGCACATCCCCTGGGTTTTCTCTCGGATGGTTGTGTTGTTTTAGATACTCTTGATTAATGAAAACTGTTTATTCGTAAGTTAGGTACGTTATATTAAATACTATGACAATGTGAAAATAACACTGATTTGTTAGAGAAATGATGAGTTTTTTGTAAGATATTACTGTGTTAACTGACGACGATGTGTTAGAAACGTGAGCCTAGATTAAGTTTTTGTTGGGTAATGTTAGGTTTGCCCTAGAATTTTGCTAATGTCTATGCTTATTCATAGTTCAATTGATGTTATACTCAAAATGAGTGACACTTTGATGAAGATGGTGTTAATTCGTAGTTCCAGATGTTGGTATCTTTGATAGATTGGTCACTTTGTTGAGGGATTTTGTTAGATGATGCGGTTTTACCTGTTGCTGATATGCAAGAAAAGTGGGAACATATCGAGTATTGTATGACCTATTAGCTACTTTACCTTTGATAAGTAGGGAATTTTCAGGATGTTAGCTGATTATTCATACGCGAGATATGTTAAGTTTGCCTTTGTACATTATATTCTTAGTTGCGGTTAAGATATGTTAGCTTTATTGATGCTAAAGCTTTGTTGGTTAAGCATATATTCAATGGTTAGTATATAAAGAACTTATTTTTGTGTTATGTTTGGATAAAACTTTGTTATGTTTACAACTATTCGTTGGTCTGTATGATAATTGGACAAGATTATGATAAATCCATGTTAAATATTACTATGTCAATGTAAAATTAACGTTAATATGTTAGAGATATGCTTGGAAAAAGTGTGAATAGGTTACGTTTTGTATGCTGTGTTAGGTACTTTACTGCTGATAAGTATGGAACTTTGTTAATGTTAGTTGTTTATTCTAGCGTAAGGTGTGTTAGGTTTTGTCATTGTGCCTTATATTCTTAGTTCTGGTAATGCTATGTTAGCTTTATTAATGTGAAAACAATGTTACGTCAGCATATATTCGTTGGTTGGTATATAAAGAACTTATTTTTGTACTATGTTATTGTTGTTATTGTTGTTGTTGTTGTTGTTGTTGTTGTTGTTGTTGTTGTTGTCTAACGAGAATATATACCCTTTTTGAACTAATATGGTTCGTTCGTGCGTTGTATTCTTGTTTACTTTCTTCTGATTGGCTGAAAGAAAGAATCTCATTACCTATAAGGGTTGTTTACGCATACGATTTCCTTCAGTAGGATATTTTTTCGCTGTACTGGTACGATGACATCTCCCCGCATCTCTACGTCTGTTGTTGATATCTTCACTAGGAGCTTCGTTATTCCCAACATTGTGTCAATAAAATTTTATCGTCAACCTGATGGATACCGATACATTGCTTGTATTCCTGCCAGAGAGTCAACAGACCTTATTCGTTTCCAGCTGATGGATTCATCAAGATTATCGACATCGCTGCTGCATGGCTAGAGGATAAGGGTATGTTATCCAATGGTTCGATGAGTAGTGAAATATCTATCAGAGGTGACAGTGTGAGAGGTCATAATAGAATAGACGCTGCGTTCTCATCATATGACGGTATTAAAACTCTTGATGTTCGCAACTATTGGAAACCCCTCGATTGTGAGACCTTCATGCGTACGTGTATAGGTTTCACAGTTCGAACATCTGAAAATATTACAGCATTGCTTAAAATAAAAAACGAATTAACATCACATCTTAACGATGTTGACATACTTGAGGACATAATACATATAGCACATGGTGTAATCTATGATATTTATACCGAAACATGTGGTTTCCCGTATAATACAGTATACAGGAGTGCGTTAATAACTATCAGTTTGGAAAAGTTTACTTCTCTCTTGTATGAGAGAATGAGTGCAGCTGAATCAAAATATGCCGAAAAATGGTTTAGTGTTGCTGAAGGCATTTATACTTACATCCTTTTAAAGGATGTTGAATCTTTAGAGAGATATATAGAACGTACCCAACTTGAATCCTATGTTCTCTGATTAGATGAATTAATATATTTAAAATAAACTTATATTTTTATGTATTTATATGTTTTTATGTATTTATATAACATTCTTTTCAATGAAAATTATATGTTATAAAATATGAAAACTTGTTTTACTTCCCTCTTATGTTCGCTTTATTGGCTAAGTTGTTAATGATGGCTGTTTATTCGTCTGGTTGTTGTTATGTAGGCATACTTTCGCTGGTCTGTATGATAATTACACAATGCTATAGTAAATTTTTTGTTAAATATTACCATGTTAATGTAAAATTAACATTGTTATGTTAGAGACATGCTTGACAAAGTGTGAATAAGTTACGTTTTTGGATGAATTGTTAGTTACTTTACTGATGTTAAGTGTGGTCCTTTGTTAATGTTAACCATTTATTCTTGTTTAAGATGGGCTAAGTTTCTCGTTGTGGGTTATATTCATAGTTCAGATGATGCTAAGTAAGCTTTATTACTGAGAAAACTTTGTTACGTCAGCATATATTGTCTGATCTTTGTATAAAGAACTTGATTTTATGTTATGTTTATTCAAAATGATACTCGAAATGTGACCTTAATCAATAGATCACAGATGGTCAGGAGGGTGGCAGGAGGGGGGGCTGGATGGTGGTTTGATTTAGTGATTTACTGCTTTAGGGTATGTAAAAACGTAAATTTGTAAGTTATAAACATAAAAAGTGTAAGAAATTTTATTTATTTATTTATTTATTTATTTATTTTTTATTTCTTGATGGTTCTGAAACCATTATTTTCGAAATCTACAGACCCGATAACATATATAAGGACACCAACATTGTATCATTACACAAATATTTAATAACTCGGCACCGCACCGGAGCCAGCACCGGTGCATCTGTCAACTCCTACTCCTCCTTCCTCATTCTTCTTCCTCCTTCCTCATTCTTTCCCTCTTTATTCTTCCTTCATCCTTCTTCATTCCTCCTTTGTTTTTTGCACTCTATGCTCTTTTTTTCAGTCGAGACCCCCTAATGGGTGGTCCTAGACACCCTACACGGACTTATAACCATCATATTCGAACTCTACGACCTCGATAACCCTTATAAGGACACCAACATTGTTGTTATACGACTGTTTATTAACTCGGCACCGCAGTGGCTCCAGCACCGGTGCCTGAGCCCACTCATCAGATTCCCATATCAAGTCTTTCTAGAAATTCAACTCTGAATCCGCTCACCAAATTTCATCCAATTACGAACACTTCAATTTTTAAAGGTGGGGTCCCCTTCGGACCCACGGGGACGTAACTTCGTCTACGACGAGGTTACCTCCCCATCTAACACCCCTCCAAATTTTAGCCCGATACGATAACCCTAACCCATGTAGATATATATCGGATTCAGAACAGGATGCGAAGACGTGGCCACGGTGGAATACAGAGTCGGAGTGCGTAAAAAACGATCCCTTACAAGGGATCGTTTTTCGACTCAGATTCGATTTCATTCTTCGACGTAATAATAATAATAATACTAATAATAATAATAATGTGTATGTGTATGCGCACGCGCGCACATATTATCTACCGGGACCCTGCGTTAAAAGTGGGATGATGCGGACGCGAATCGGAGGCGAAGCCGAACCGGAACCGGAATCGCGTCCCGGAACCGGACGGTGCTGCGGACCCGGAGCTGCTGCTGCTGCTGCTGCCACTGTAGAAGACTAGGGGGTAAACCACAGACAGACACAAAAAGTCTCCGAAGGAGACTCCGACGAGATTACGTCATCATATAGCTCACATCCAAATTTCACTCCGATACGTTAAGCCTAACATGGTATTCAGGACGAATTTGACCTTGGCGCTAAGGGGGCAGCACCTACGCATATCACCAAACTCGCTCAGATCAGTTTATCACCTTCATAGAACATATACCAAGTTTGAAGGCGATACGTTAACTCTAACCCATGTAGATATGTATCAGACTCAGAACCGGATGCGAAGAAGAAACCTCGGTGGAACGCAAGTGCGTAAAAACGATTCCTTACAGGAACTTTGACTCAGATTCGATTTCCTTCGGAAATCGAATCTTCGATGTAATAATAATAATAATAATGTGTATGTGCATGCGCACGCGCGCTCTGGCTGTGTCTGTCGGTCAAACAGACCTTCGGTCTGTTTGACCTCCAAATGGTCGGTCGCCCAAACGCTCGTTAGGCCTAAACTCACCCACGCAGATCACGCCACAAGGGCGTAAGCGCAATATCGGCGTCCACCCTCGGGGGTGACCACCCTCTATATACATCCTACAGACTTGAAAATTACACGGATTCGAGCTTATCCATATAGATTATATTCCAAGTTTCAGACCTATAGCTCTTATACTTTTTGAGAAAAAGCTGTAGGAGGTGAGACTGGCGAGTTACTACTATATATATATATATATATATATATATATATATATATATATATATATATATATATATATAAAAATATATATATATATAGAAAAATATATATATATATATATATATATATATATATATATATATATATATATATATATATATATATATATATATATATATATATCATTATCATCATCATCACATGCCTTCTTTCCCCAGACTGAGGTAAGGTGCGTTACATGCACTGGAAACAGAAAAGTAGTAGAAGAATATGACGCAAGTCGAAAAGAAAGCCGAACCCTTAAGTGAGAACTCGTCACAGTCTGAAAACTCCACCCTAGGGCTTCACGGGACTGCGACGGACTCTCACTATAGCATCTCGTCAATGTAGGATTCATCCCTTGGCCCAGGTGGGTCACAACCATACCTCCTTACAAAACCCCGCCATTGACTCCTGTTTTGCACCTTTCTTTTCGCATTCCTCTCCTTCAGGCATTCTTTTACTGACTCAATCCACTTTTTCTTCGGTCTTCCAACCGGCCGATTCCCAGCACACTCACTACTATATATCCGCTTAACCAACCGACTATCATAAATCCTTTCCACATGACCAAACCAGCTCAATATACTATCGTTTATTCTCTTTTACACCTTTCTTCACACAACACAACTCCCTAATTCATTCATTCCTCATTTTATCAACTCTTCTCACACCTAAAATGCCCCAAGAGTGTCCTTCTGACCACATTGTACTTTAGATCAATATCTCTTATTCCAGACCATAGTTTCCCTTTTATACATTAACAGGTTAAAACATACACTTATTTAAGACCCTAGCGCACTCAAGCCTTAGTCCCTTTATATCCACCAAGGTTTTAATTGCTTCAGCCACCTTCCTACCATTCACAAATTTCCTACTACTCTCTGATTCATGTAACATATATCCTAAATATTTAAACTCAGACACTTGTTCCAGCTGTTCACCATCCAACATGACTTCACACCGAGGACTGTCCTCACTCACAACCATAACCTTACTCTTATCTAAGCTAACTTTCAAACCCCTCCTTTTACACATCCTGTCAAATCCCTCTACCAATCCTCTCAAACTCTTCAGATTCACCACACAAAACCAAATCATCCGCATATAATCGGTAGGGCACCATCCACCATTCATAAATTCTCGCGATAATTTATCGCGATAACGTCCACCTATGCTGATAGTAACTATTCAATTACCATATATACATATATATTTATATATATATATATAGTAGTATATATATATATATATATATATATATATATATATATATATATATATATATATATATATATATATATATATATATATATATATATATATATATATATATATATATATATATATATATATATATATATATATATGCGTGTGTGTGTGCGTCTGTGTGTGTGTGTGTGTGTGTGTGTGTACCGGTATCTATGCAAGCTCTCCTTTAAATTAAAGTCTTTTACATATAGTGTCTGTATTAAACCATTAGGAGTCTCATATCTTTGCCAGTGGACCCTATAATCTCAGACCATTCAGATTTTGCTCCTTACTTCTTAAACCTTTTCCTATTTTATAAACACCTCATAAAAAGCTCCTCAACTATTCTTATTACAATTATTTTGTTTGTTTGTTATAACATTAATCGACCGTTGCTATTCCACATCCCCTTTTCTTATTGTAGTTAAACTGTTTTACTTATTGTTAATCCAAAAGTGACCTTTCATTTTTGCATCCTTTATATTTCAACTTATCCTTTGGCATTATATATAAAGATTTATCTCATTTTCATTGCAAAATCTCTCCTGCTCGCTGTTTCGCTAATCCTTAAGCTTTTTCATTCTCATTTCGTCGCATTATAAAATTCTTTTAAAAATCTTTTTGCATAATCAAGAACGTCTTCATATGAAGTCTTATAATCTCGTTAGAAATTTTGCTTTCATTTTTAGTGTTCATATTTATGAATATTGTAATCTCTTATTATTGTTCTGTATGAACTTCACACGTCATGTCTCGTGTTTTCTCGCCTTTTCTACGTCATTTCTATTTTAAATGAACTATTTTTAATTTAATCCTTAAGCGCCGATTCTTTTATTTTTTTAATAAGTATTTCTTTATTTACATCTAATTACCACATCTTCCGTTTCCTTTCTGTTTATTCAACTTGATCATCCCAACATTTAACTACTTCTAATATATATATATATATATATATATATATATATATATATATATATATATATATATATATATATATATATATATATATATATATATATATATATATATATATATATATATATATATATATATATATATATATATATATATATATATATATATATATATATATATATATATATATATATAAATATATATAGTATATATATATATATATATATATATATATATATATATAAAAATATATATATATATATATATATATATATATATATATATATATATATATATATATATATATATATATATATATATATATATATATTCTTCCTACGGTGCGCATGAGTTATCGAAATCGTCTCCTCAAACATGTGAGTCACACATTTATGTTCATTTATAATTATTTTTAACTATTTAGTAGGTGTAAGTGGATGTCTTTCCACCTCAAAAACTTGTCATAGTAGTTTATCATTTTTAACCTGACTAGTCTTGAGGCAATTGTTAATTATCATTTCTACCCTTTTTCGGCACCATAACATTACCTTTACCATTTGCCTCTCCATACCAAACTATGAACGATTCCCCTAATCTTTAACATCATCACATTCGGATATAAATATTTTAAGTATTAAAGAAGTAATCAGAATGTGAATAATCATTATTTATTCCGCAGTAACGAGTTTATTACTGTTATGAATATACCTTTCATTCAACTATGAATTCGCGAACACTTATTTTGTAGTGTGTAACTTGAGTAATTTATTCTCATCCTTTGTTTCTTCAAAGGTCTTGATACTTTCGTCACCTCAATTTCTCTAAATTCATTACACGACCCTTACTACAATAGCCTCCACGATTGCACAAGACACCGATTAAGACCACAACCATCAACCCCTGCTCTATATTACGGCAACATTTTTAAGAAATGTCCCACCGTCTGCAAACAACAATTTTATCAACAAACACGCATACACACAATGATTAAGCAGAAATATCTCAATAGTCTTGAACCTAATCACCTCACTAGCGCCTCCAACCCCCACCCCCCCACCCACCCCGACATATCAAATCCCTTAAGACACAAATTTCACTAACAAATCATTTCAATTTCATTTTAATATATCTCCTTCTGTTTTTTGTTGACATTCACAAATTAGATTCATACTAGGGTTGGCCGACGCACCAGGTGCGGTGCGGTGCGGTGCGGTGAGCCCCAGGAGTCTAGTGTACCGGTGCGGTGCAATTTTTAAAATATAGAAGTGCGGATTGAGATGCGCATTGAAACATAGAGGTGCGATGCGGTGCGACAAAAATGAGTTTTGGTGCGGTGCGTGGTACGCTTACCTGGTGCGGTGCTGTGCGCAAAATTACGGTGCCCGGACAACACTAATTCATACCTTTCGATATGTTTTATTGACTCCCATCAAAACCAACCAAACCTCCCTAAATACTCGCTAAATACCCCCCCATGCAAAAAGGCATTTTCACTTCCTCTTTATTAGTAAAGACAAAATCAAATCGGAAGTTTAAATCCCAATTTTCATCTCAAATCTTATATCTAACAATATTAATTATTCTTCAACTGAATCCTATTTAATTATCCTTGAACTGAATCCTATACTTTCCCTTAACTTTCGCTCACTTATTCATCTCCTATATCTGTCACTTATAATTTTATAAGAGTTTCATTCCCTTTTCTTCCGTTTAGTCGGATATATATCAAGCTTTCTCTCCTAACATATCACATCCACCTCTTATCTTTACCAATTTGTAATATATATATATATATATATATATATATATATATATATATATACGGGCAGATGCCCTTTTTATATATATATATATATATATATATATATATATATAACTATATATATATATATATATATATATATATATATATATATATATATATATATATACATTATATATATAAATATATATATATATATATATATATATATATATATATATATATATATATATATATATATATATATATATATATATAAATATATATATATATATATATATATATATATATATATATATATATATATATATATATAAATAAATATATATATAATATATATATAAAAATATTAAATATATAATAAAAATAATTGTATATATATATATATATAATCAGTTTTTCTCCCTATGCTCAAGGCAAAACGGTTGATCACACAAAATTTGATATAAATTAAAAAAAACGTAACACGCTCAATCAAAAAAAGTTATCCATTTTTTTTTACCAAAATAAATCACAATTAAATTACCTCTTTTTGAGTATTGGAGAGGCAGTTATCAAAACATCATATAATTTTTTAGATAATAGACTCATCTTTGTATAGTTCATTATACTGTAGTTCAAGCTTCAAATCATTTCGATAAAGCTAAGTGTAAAGCACCTGTTACCTTGAAATGACCAAAGACTCAGATATTTCTAAAAAGCTATTAAACATTGATAATTTCTATCTATCTATCTATCTATCTATCTATCTATCTATCTATCTATCTATCTATCTATCTATCTATCTATCTATCTATCTATCTATCTATCTATCTATCTATCTATCTATCTATCTTTAAAACCATATTGTGAATTTTGTGTCATTTCTGAAATTGTACTGTCCTAGGTGGTCCACTTCTAGGGTTGTCTTCCAAGCTCGTGCTGTCACTCTTATATTACACCATTTTCGGATAATTGTAAGGTTGGCTGGTGCACCTAAAATCTTTTCTTCGTAGAAAATGTAACAATTTTTCTGGTTCCTCTACCTCACACTTTTTCTGACATTTTGCAATTTTAAAATGTCAATTCCAACTTTACTTCTTCCTCTCTCCCTCCTCTTGTATCTCTATCGGTAATACTGTTGTCTTAACTTATGCTAAAACTGAAGTGTTTGCTCAAACTGGAGCTATTCTAGAGCTATTCCTCCTTTCAACTCATTAAAATGTTTTTTCTTCACTTTCTGAGCTTAACACTAAGAAAGCGGAGAGTGCTGAAATTATCCCTCCAGTGGTCCTCAAAACTTGTTCTTCTGAGCTTGCACCCTGCCTTGGTAAACTGTTTCCTCACTGCCTATCAACTTCAACCTTTCCCTCCTGCTGAAAGAGTACATTCATCCTGCATGTGCTGAAGAAACGGAATCCCAGTCAACAAACCAGCTATCATCCTATCGCTTTAACCTCTGTTCTTCCTAAAGTTTTCGAATCTATTCTTAACAAGAAGATTTAGAAAAATCTTAAATCTTCTAATCTTTTCTCTAATTGCCAATATGGCTTCTGTAAGGACCACTCGACTCTTGACTCATGGTCCTCTGCTCTTCTATATTTCGGTGTATCTCTTTCTGTGGCACTAGACATGTCGAAGGCTTTCGATAAACTCTGGCACAAAGTTTTAATTTCCTCCTTTCCCATTTCTTCTATAGCTTCTATTGTAGATAGCCACCATTTATTCTTTAAATCTATTTATAGTGGTGTCCTTCAGGATTCTGTTTTATTCCAACTCTTTTTTCCTATTTTTTTTCTTTTTTCTTTTTTGCATCAGTGATCTATCTGTTACTGTGTCTCCTCTCTACTCTTAGGCTGACAACTCCAACGCTTATCATTACTCCTTCCAATTTGATAGACGACCCATTCAACAAAAAATAAATAATGAAAGGAGGGTAGCCTTGAAGCAACAAACTTCTGATCTTTCTTGTACTTAAAGTTGT
>JABUQX010067507.1:20000-22500 GCA_015478945.1 Trachelipus rathkii
TCTTTTGATTGAGATGGGAACATTTGTAATTTTGTTTTTAATCTTTTTTGTCTTCTTCTTTGACGATTCTTTCGTCTCTCCTACACTCTAAATATGTCATTAACACATAAAATAAAACATATCTAGTTACATATTTTCAATTTTAATCATGCAATTAACCTTGCAAATATATTAAAAAGCCTAAAACATTTTAAGAGTGGATTAACAAGACATACATAATTCCTCGACTAGCATTTCAATTTTTGAATTTGATAAAATTTTATCTTTATTAGCATTGAAAATTTTAAATTAAATGTTTATGATAAACATTATGATTTATCTGCAATTTTACCTTTTTACCAGCAATGTTTATAATTAACATTCTTTTCTTCTCATTTTTATAATAATTAAAAATTAATTAGTGAGGAGAATTTGCAAATAATCACTAAATTGAAAGTAATATGGAAAGAGTCCATACTAGAGTTGGTATCTTGTACTCTCTCTCTCTCTCTCTCTCTCTCTCTCTCTCTCTCTCTCTCTCTCTCTCTCTCTCTCTCTCTCTCTCTCTCTCTCTCTCTCTTGGCAGACAGGACACTGCCCTTAGATCTCTCTCTCTCTCTCTCTCTCTCTCTACCTCTCTCTCTCTCTCTCTCTCTCTCTCTCTCTCTCTCTCTCTCTCTCTCTCTCTCTCTCTCTCTCTCTCTCTCTCTCTCTCTCTCGGAATCAACATCCTTCTCTTTTCAATAACATAGCATTTATTTCTTAAATTTTGATTACACTTTTAGGATCTTTAAATTTAAACCTTTACATACACAAAGGAACATAATTCTTTCTTTTAATAATACTAAAATTAAACCTTTCAGTATTCTTATTTTTATATATATAAACTAATAACATTTTCAGATGGTAATATATTATATATATATATATATATATATATATATATATCGTTTTTCCACCCAAAAAGGATGTTACATAAAAATGTTACATATCGAAATATCGCTGAACCCTAATCTCTAACCATGCACTGTGACGTGTTAACTTAACCTCCAATAGAAGAAGAGAAAAAGTTGCCACATGTTGCTTTTTATATCATGTTAATTTTTATATGTTAATTTTGTTTTAATTTTTTTTTATTTATTTTATTAAGGGGCTCGAGCCGACGGTGGGACAGAGGGGGGGACCCCGTCGTCCCCCGCTGAGGCCGAGAGACCCTGACTCTTTGACATCTTGGCGATTTAATCTTGGGTATTCCTTTAGTTTAAAAAAAAAGAAAAAACTGTTATTGGCAACCTTGTTGCCTTGAAATAATCGAAAAAAAATCGATTACATAGCTCGTTCGATATATATCGGTTAACATCCTTTTAAAGCGAAAGTTCCTATATATATATATATATATATATATATATATATATATAAAAGCAACTTATATATATATATATATATATATATATATATATATATATATATATATAAAGCATATATATATATATATATATGGTTATAATTGGTTTAAATCCGTTAATATTAGATTAGGTTAATTTAGGTTGTTTAGTTTAGGTTAGGTTAAGTTAGGGTTTGTTTACCAAAAATTTAATGTATTTTCATGAAAATTATTAAAAAATAACGATACATTAATTATTGATTTTTGCTCCTGGAGTCAACCACTTTATAAATAGCCACTATATATATATATTGATATATATATATATAAATATGTCTTTTTTAGATATATATATATATATATATATATATATATATATATATAAATATATATATATATATATATATATATATATATATATATATATATATATATATATATATATATATTATAGAGTATTTAAATAGGCCTGTCATGTAAATAAAAAACTATATAACAGTTACACGAAAATAAATATCATTTTACTAATCAGGAGACATTTTGGGGTAAAAATAGTAAAAAAATAACGTTTTTAAAAAATTAAATTTGTTATAAATGTTGAAAAAAATTACAGTTTTTGAAATCGAGAACATGCTCGCTTACTAGGGCTGAGCAAACAGTTTGCCAAATGTTGAATTTTAAAACTATACCAGGTAAACAAAAACGATAGATAGAGTCCGGTTTTTACCCAGAGCCTTCTTTCCGGGGACGACGAAGGACTTCGTCCCCCTCTGTATCGCCTCCCTCCGTCGGCTCAAACCCCTTAAAAAGATATAAAAAGAAAAAAATAATATTTTCTCCAAAAAACGGTATTTGATTTGGCACCTCGAGAACTCGAGAACGATGGATAGAGGTTTCAAGGTCAAATCGGTCAATCAAAGCATACAATGCGAGGTGTAATATTTTACTAATATTTAAGATGTTATTAATAAATATTAGAATAAAATAATTTTTTTTAAGTTTCTTCGATGAAATTACTTCCTGAAATCAAAAATGTTTTTTATTTTCCTGTAGATGTTATAGTTTTCTAGTTACATGCCTGATATATTTAATTTTGGCCTTATATATATATATATATATATATATATATATATATAT
>JABUQX010067507.1:37500-40000 GCA_015478945.1 Trachelipus rathkii
TAATAATAATAATAATAATAATAATAATAATAATAATAATAATAATAATAATAATAATAATAATAATAATAATAATAATAATAATAATAAATGTTAATGATAGTAAAACAATAGATTTACGTAGGTTTAATCCCTGGGTTAGTTATTTATTAATATTTATTTTAGATAGTATGTTTTTAATTTTTTTGTAAAAGATTTGGTAGAGTTTTTGGTTTTGTTTTTTTTGGCTTTGAGTTGAAAAGTTTAGCTGCTTTATAGCTGACGCTTTGAGTGGCTTTTTTTAGTCTACAGAAGGGAGGGTTTATGTAAGTATTATTTCTTAGGTTTATTTGATTTGCTACGCGCCTTGCTTGGTTTGAATGAAAATTAGCTAGCAAGAAGTCACATGCATTGTTATGGATAATTTTATGCATCTCTTTCAGGAGTGATATATTTAGCAAGTCTTTAAACTGCAATATCTTTAAGTTTTTGAATAATGGTTGTGTATGGCTGTAAAAGTCTCTTGTATTGCTAATGAGGCGAATAAATCGCTTTTGGGTTACAATTACAGGAAGGATTACTGAGTTACTTGTGGTACCGTAGATAGGAAGACAGTAAAGTAAGTGAGGGTGTATTAGTGAATAGTATAATTTCCTAAGAATGTAAAGAGGTACAAAATTTCTTAATTTTATTAACATATACATGTATCTCGACAGTCTGCTAACTAGGTTGTTAATATGTTCTTTAAATGTCAGTTTATCATCGATTGTTAATCCAAGTATTTTGGCATTTGCAGCCCTATTTAGTTCTACATTGTTAAATTTTAATTTTTAGATCGTTAATTGGTTTGTTGCTAAAAATTATGTAAGATGTTTTATTTAAATTTAAAGATAGCTTATTAGCATCTATCCATTTCATTATTTTTGTTAATGTGTCTGTTGCTCTACGGGATAGAGATTCGGCATCTTTGTCATTTATTAAAATGGAGGTATCGTCAGCAAAAGAGACTGAAAAAGCGTCATGAGACTTAATCAGATCATTTGTATATAGAGTAAATAAAAACGGTCCAAGAATTGAGCCCTGGGGTACGCCGATTGATGTTTGAAGTGTGGCTGAATTAGTTTCATTTAGTTTTACATATTGAGATCTCTCCTTTAAGTAGCTTTTAAACCATTGTAGGTTTGTCCCTTCAAAGCCCATTTTGTTCATTTTACTAGTATGTCATGATCAATCATGTCAACTTTTGTGAAATCTAATAATAATAGCAGGAAGGAGTCTTTATTTTCTATATTTCTGTACAGTTTTTCGGTTAAGCAAATGAGGGCATCAGCAGTTGAACGTCCTTTTCTAAATTCAAATTGTGAATCGTTAAGAATATTGATTGAAATAATAATATTATATTAACTTCAGAGTAAAGCAATTTCTCTTGATTTTTACTAGACCTTGACTTTGTAGATAGCTATTGGTCCTGTAATTTTTACTAGGCAAAGTCTCCTTTTTAGGTATAGGATCACTTTTGCTGTCTTGAATATATTTGGGAAAATTCCTGTCAAAAATGATTCATTGAACAAGTGTTTTAAAGGGGTGGCTATTATGTCGGCAGCGAGTTTGAGGATGTGATTGGGGATAGAATGAACATCACATTTTTTGTTTTTTAATCCGGCGATTACCTTTTTTACCTCCGGAACGGTGATGGGAATAAAGGAAAAATGAGACTCGTAGTCTGGGAGAAAAGTTTCATATGATGTTTGACAAGGGGGTTTGTCTCTCAAGATTTGCTTACCGACGTTTACAAAGTATTCGTTTAGTCCGTCTGCGATCTTATTTTGGTTGGTTGTTAACTGATTGTTTAAATTCAGTTCTTTTATACATTGAGAGTTTTTTTTGTTATTGTTGATTAATTTATTGATTAAACCCCAAGTGGCCTTCGAGTCTTTGTTGCAATCCTGGAATTTGTTAGAGTAGTGTTTTCTCTTTGCTTTCTTAAGAATTGCCTTTAATTGTTTATCATATGTGTTATATACTTGGTATGGTATAATTTTGTTTTTAAAGTTTCGGTAGAGTTTATGTTTTTGGTTGATAGAGTTTAGCAAAGCTGGTGTTAGCCATGGGTTTTGAATTCTTTTAGCTCCAAGTTTTTTCGTTTTAATAGGGAATGATTCGTCGTAGCATTTATTTAACATATTTACGAACGAGTTGAATTTTTCTTCGATGCCTATGTTCTCACTGTATGTGAATGAAAAGTCAATTTCATTCATTTTGTTTATGTATTTCAGCCTTTGATGTTCACCATCTAGCCTGTATTTATGGTGGTGAAATTTTGAGTTTTGTTAATAGCAATTTTTGCAAGACATGGAAAGTGATCGGACATATCACTTTTTATTACGAAGGTTTTAACGTTCCAGTTTAGGTTCCCCCAGATATGATCTATTAAGGACGGACGTCTATTTTCGACGTTGTTTGGACGTGTAGGTAGTGTTATGTAATTGACGAAACCATTTGATAACATTAAGTTTGAGAG
>JABUQX010067507.1:45000-47500 GCA_015478945.1 Trachelipus rathkii
CATATAGAAGCAGCAGAGAGACAGAGGGAAGCTGCCAAAGAAGCAGCAGAGAGAGAAGCTACCAGACAAGCTGCTGAAAGAGAAGCTGCCAAAGAGGCAGCAGAGAGAGAAGCTACCAGACAAGCTGCTGAAAGAGAGGCTGCTAAAGAAGCAGCAGAGAGACAAAGAGAGGCTGCCAGAGAAGAAAGAGAAGCGGCAGAAAGACAGAGGGAAGCCGACAGAGAAGCAGCAGAAAGAGAAGCTGCAAGAGAAGAAAGACAAAGAGAAGCGGCAGAAAGACAGAGGGAAGCCGACAGAGAAGCAGCAGAAAGAGAAGCTGCAAGAGAAGAAAGACAAAGAGAGCATGAACTAGAGCTCAGGAGAATGGAATTGCAAGCAGGCAATAATAACCAACAACAAGCTGCAAACAATAATGATGTTAAGGCAAGAGTGCCTAAGCTCCCTCCTTTTGCAGACAACAGAGATGAAATAGACTGCTACCTCGAACGCTTCGAAAGATTTGCAGAGATTAATGAATGGGACAAAAGGAATTGGGCATCTCACCTTAGCGCCTTGTTAACAGGGAAAGCCTTACTTGCATATTCCCGCATTCCTAAAGAAGATTCGAAAGACTACGATAAATTGAAGAATGCCCTTCTACTGTGCTACAATTTGACGGAGGATGGCTATCGAATAAAATTTAGGAGTGCGAAAGCATATAATGATGAAAGGCCCATACAATTCATAGATAGGCTAAAGAACTACGTCATGAAATGGACAGATCTGGCGGAGATAAATAAGGATTTTAATGATATCATCAATCTGATAGTAGCTGAGCAATTTCTTAACACTTGCCCGAAAGAACTGGCAACATTTTTACGGGAAAGGAAGGTTAATAAATTAGATGTCATTGCTCAAGAGGCGGAGAACTATCTCCTGGCCCACAACAAAAATTTGACATCAATGAGTAGTAGAGAAGAATCCTCTAAGGAAGAGAAGAAAGATACCATCGAAAGTTTTAAAGGTACCGATAGACCCAAATATCAGTCCACTTGTTTCAAGTGTGGGAAGAAAGGGCACAAGGCATTTGATTGTAAAAATTACAGTCCCTATAGGAGAGACGACCAATACAGGAACTATAACAACAACCGTTCCAACAACAATTGGAGAGAAGGACCCAAAAGGGCAGCTGCTGCCATAACAGCTGAAGTTAAACAGTGGGATAAGGAAACCGCCTCTGACATTACAACGTCTCATGAAAATATTAGTGTCAATAAAGACTCCGACCTCATGAAACACGTGAACAACAATAACGAGATTGCTTTAGCATGCGGCAGAATGATTCCTGTCGTCAGAGTCGCATGTGTAAAGAGTGATAATGTAAGACCTAACATCTTGAATTCAATGATGCCCGTTGTTGACGGAAAGATTAATGGTATGGCAGTGAATGTATTGAGGGACACCGGCTGTGATTCTGTCATTGTTAAAAAGAAATATACGACGGCAGACCAGAGAACTGGGAAGAGGAAACAGATATTAATGATCGACAACACGATCAGAGATGCACCGGTTGTTATGATCGACGTCGTTACGCCATATTATACGGGTCGTGTGGAAGCCATAGCCTTGGACGATGATTTGATAATAGGGAATATTCCCGGGGCAAGGAATGCAGAGGATCCTGCACCTAGTGAGATGGTATCGCGCGCGAGGGCAATGGGTAGTTCTCTGGAGGAGGAAGCCGAAGTTCTCTGTGATATGACGGCACACCTCGACAGTCAAACGATAGTGTCATGCGTTGGTGTAATGGATTTTGAAGGGTCTGAGAAAGAAGAAAATTCATGCCATATTGTTGAAATGTCGGAACTTAAAAACAAATTGCATACTCTCCAAAGTGAACTAGATAAAGTAAGAAGTGAAGTTATAGCAACTCGATGCGCCGCCGAAAATATTGCCGCGGCTGAAAAACAAAAATGTGAATCTGAGTTCGTCTCCATTCAACAGATCATGAGAGAGAAACTTACTTCAGCGGAAAACGAAGTTCAGCATCTCAGATCTGTTATAAAGAAATTAGGAAAGGAGAAACTTCATTATCAAGGCTTATATGAAAAGTTAATTGGAGACAGTGATTTGAAGAGAGAAGACTTCTTGAGTCGGAATGTTATATCTGCCATTGTAAAATTAATTTTGGGAAAGATCCAAAGTCTCAATTCTGCACATTCTCCGAGTTGGAATACTAGTTCATTAGAAAAAGTTTCAATAAGTGATGAATCAGTAAAGGAGTCTGAAGTGATGGATACATCAGTTGAAGATTTAATAATTGATCCAGCTAATGAAACTAAAAATGAATCGATGGAAGTATCTAAAGATAAGTCCTTAGATGAGTCAAAGGTTAAAGAATATTTGAATCTTGGGAAAGTTAAAAAGAAAGGGATTCTGAAACACCTAGTTGAAAAGAGAGGTAAAAGGAAAAGTAAGATTGCTGGAAAAGTTGTACTAGAAGCAAAGAATAAAGCTTTAG
>JABUQX010067508.1:0-33637 GCA_015478945.1 Trachelipus rathkii
TAAATTTATGATATTAAAATTTTGATTAATAAACATATATTAATATGATAATTGTGCAATAAAAACTTTTATTTTATATGTAGCATATATTCGTTGGTCTGTATGAAAACTAGACAAGGAATCATTCCCAATTAACATATTTGATTAAAATATATTTATTACTTATATTATATATATATATATATATATATAGTATATATATATATATTGACCCAGCTCATGCGATATGGGGCGTTTAAATCTGTTAGCGCGCGAGGCCTTATAAGGCGCGGGGCCCTTATAGGGCGCGGGGCCCTTATAAGGCGGGGGGCTCCCTTAATAAGGCGCGGGGCGCGGGGCGATTGCCTCTGTCGCCCACCTCAATGCCGCCACTAAATATTACTACATTTTTATTATTGGCAATGATATTTTTATTCGATAATAAGTTTTAAAGGGATAATAATATGATTATGGAAAAAGGTATTAGAATAGGTTTATATACGTTTTGCAATGCATTGTTAGTTAGCTATAATTATACTGGGTGTTAAGTTTGAAACTTTGTTAATTAGTAACAGTTAAAATTATCGTGATAGTATAAGTACGATAGTTATATATTTGGTCGTTGTAAACCAATTATTATTCTAATTAGTTCAATGTACGTATATCTTATGTATTAGCTACTTACTTATTATAAATTGATGTGGAAAGTTTTAATATTATGATTACTTACATATATATTATTCAATGGGACCAGTATGAAAATAATTAACTTTTTGTTATAAGTATTGGAAATAAAACTCAATTATTTAGTTAATGTACTATTATATATATATATATATATATAAATTATTTATTCTTTCGCGAGTAAAGTGTGTTAGGTTTGTTGTTGTAACATTATATCTCTATCAAGGTAAGTTATCCCTGTTGAAGATTTAAGGTTATTAACTAGGCTAAATCTGTTTAATATCTTCATGTCAAACGATATAGTTTGGAATATGTTTTCGATATGTATACATGTGTATATATATAAAGGATAAGAATTTCTTTTTCTTTATTTCTTAGTTATTTATTTAACTATGCTGTAATAAAATCCTTGCATGTGGAATAAGGATCCTAGAAAGCTATAATATTGCATTATTACTACAAATAAAGATCTAAATATCAGGTCGGGAGAGAGTGCGGATACATTACTCCGCACTCCCTCTACCAATGCATGTCCCAAGGAATTTATAGTTAAAATACTGTGAGCATAATTATTTCAATTATGATATTAAGTTTATATAGCTTTATCAAGTAGGATAAATAACTTTACTATAAATCAAATATTTTTAGTAATTATGATACGAGTAAGGTATTATGGGTTATAGTAACTATTTTATATATATTGTATTAAAGAAATAAGTAAGAGTGAATCATTATTATTCTATAAATAGTCAAATATAGATTATACACATATTATATATAATGTTTGAATATATTATTAACATAAATAAATTTTATAAACAATTGATTTTTAGAGATTAATATATATATACTTGATACAATATAAGGTGTTAGTTAATATATATATATTAATATATAAATATATATATATATATTTTATATATATATATATATCACAAATATATATTATAATATATATATATATATATATATATATATATATATATATATATATATATATATATTTATATATATATATATATATATATAGTTATCATAATAATAATATATATATGTAGGCGCACTTCCAAAAATAAATTTGTGAAAATTTGTGGTGTAATCTCGTACTTATGCTAACGAATTTGCGCGAGCAAAATTTTAGCATAAGTCGAAGTGAAATAATATATGAACCCGTTCTGTTCTAGATGCGAGAACCAACTACAAAAATTCTCAAGAATCAGAAAGAAAATCTCACTCAAGATACTTTCTCCAGAACTAAAATCCCTTCCCGGCCAAGAGCGATAAACTTCAAGGAAAAGGCCGCGACTTGAATGTTTCGATCACAAATTTTCACACTAAACGAAGAGTCAGAGGCATTTGTGGAAAACGCGCTGGAAAAAGCTGTGACTACCAATTCGCCTACAGAAGAGAGATTATCTCAACGAAGGGGACTTTTATTACTTTTACTTTATTGAATATTTTTTATTACTTATGTTGAATAAATAACATCAATTTCAAATATGGAATTTCAAATTTAACAGTCCTCTATATAGGGTGCTGCTCTAAAATAACCCAATGCTAGCTAGTAACTTGTCCCTATATATATATATATAATATATAATATTATATACTATATTATATAATATATATATATATATATATTTATTATATATATATATATATATTATAATAATATCCGTAAATAATGGGGAAAAACCGGTGCAATGAATGTATTTAATTTGTCTTAAATAAATTAGGTTAATATTTTTTTTATAAATTAAAAATTTTTCTAAATTAGAGAAAGGTTTTTTAAAGTAGTAAATAGAATATATTATTTTCAGACATATATAAAAAGTTAAGGTAAAGTAACTTAAGTACTAGTCAAAAAAATTTTCCAAAGTTGGAAAAAATTTTATTTAATTTTTTTTGCAAAAAAATTCTAAGACCTCGTGAATCTTCGTAGAATTAAGATATCAGTATTTTGAGTTAGATGCATATTGGGACTTTTTCTCCCTCATTTTCTCCAATGTAAAAATTTTAAAAATATTTAAGACTTATTTTGCAAATAGTTAAGTTTTTTTTTTTCAATTTTCGGGGGAAAGACCGGTCAGGCATCGAGGGAAATACCGGTCAGTAGTAAAGGTCTTGTAGAAAAAAGATAATGTCCATTTTTTTTTAGTTTTCAATAATATTGTTGTTCTATATTTTTATGATGGTAGAACTATAAGACATTTGTTTTAATGTTTTCTATCCTCTCTTTTCTTCTATCTAGTGTAAAAGGATAAAAAAGTTCACGTGAAATGTGCGTACATAATCTATTTCTATAAAAAAAAAAGAAAAAAAAAAGGCCCTATTTTTTTTTAAAAGTAACAAATATTATTAATTAAAATTATTAAAAAAATTGATTGTCATAATTTAAATTATAATATTTGAAAAATTTTTTCGGCAAAAAAGTTCCCGTGAAATGTGCGTACATAGGCCTATCGTAATATAAAGTGCCAATTTTGTTTAAAAGTTGAAATATTATTTAATCCTAGAAATTTAATTAAAAATTTTGTCATATAATTTCATTTTTTTTCATGCTTATTTAGCATAAAAAAATGAGAAAAAAAAATTCAGAAAATTTTGTAAAAAATCAACGTTTGCAAATGTAATAAAAATAACTTAGACTTGTGTTTTTCAATCCAAATTAATTCTATATTATTATTAGATATATATTAATCATTTAATTATAATTATAATTAGTTTGGAACAAGCACAAAAGAAATAATATTAATGACCGGCTGTTTCCCGACGCCACTGACCGTTTTTTCCCGAATTCAAGTTTTTTGAAAAATGGGAATTTTTCAAAAAAATTTTAAAATATTCATTTCGAGATTTTTATTAATTTTCATTATTCTAAAAACATTAAGGAAACTCTAAATGTGGGAAACACTGTTTTGTATCGATACCTACACTTAAAATTTCGATTTTTCATGATTCATTAAAAAAAAAAAACGGCGATTTTTGAACCGGTTTTCCCCCATTTTACGGTATACATATATATATATATAATATAGTATTAATATAATATATATATATATATATATAATATATAATATATATATATATAGTATATATATATATAATATCAGAGGTGACCCCCCTCATTTAGGGGTAGTCCGCTAGCGCACCTCCGCACACTCGAGAAAACGGTAAGTCGTAGCGCTCCTCCGCACTTTATTCAGACCTCAAACCTCCGCTTATCGGCAAGTCGCACATCCCACTCTCCCGCTAATAATGTCGACTTCACAAAGATTTTAATATTAAATAACTAAATAAAAAATTTATTTATCTATTATATGAAAAATTTTAATGAATATTTACCAAAATCTCAAAGAATTTTCCACTTCCTCCTCAGTGTCGTCTTCAATGGACAAGAGATCCATATTAAATTTCAAAAAGATTAGGTGCTCTCAATTAAAAGCAGTTAAGGCAGACTCCTTTGCCCTCAAAATATCCCCACCAATACTAAATATTACCTCTACAGCGCAGAACTAGGAAGAGGTGTATTATATTTTTATGAACAAGTTCAACAAATTCTGCCTATCCTGAAAGGGAAAGATGTCCTTGGTGAGAGGAGTGCGGTGTTAGTTTCACTTCCAGCAGTCCATTGCTATTTAAGGTCCTCACCTAAAATCATTCTGCCTCCCTTCTGAAATAATTTGACCACCCTGTCCACTCCCATAAGAAGGTCTATTTCGTCAAGACTTTAGTAGATCCATGAAAGCCTCGACCCTGCAGAGTCGATGCTAATGCTACGTATCAGCTCGGAAAGTACATATAATATATATATATATATATTAATATATATATATATATATATATATATATATTATATAATAAATAATTATAGTATATATAGTATTAATCACTTTGTGTAATATATATAATATATAGTATTATATATATATATATATATATATATTATATGTATATATATAATATAATATATTATATATATATATAATATTATATATTTTATATATCATATATATATATATATATATATATTAATATAATATAATTATATATATATATATATATTATTTAATATATTTATTTTATTAAATATATTAATATTTTTTTTATTATATATTATATATTTAGATTTTAGACATATATATATATATTTGCCTAGTTATTATAGTAATGATATGCGAATTAAATTAAGTATAGATAGGTTGGATTTCTATCATCTATAAAATCATTTAATGTTATTTTTATATATGGTACCTTTAAGGAGGTTGAGATTAATTTTTGGAATTTAATTATTAAAAAACAATAAGTCTTAGACTAAAAGTATAATTAGTTATAAACTTAAAATAAAAATTATATTTCTTTATTTAACCAATAAGAATTCTTAATAGTAAACTATATTTTCATTTTTTAAAAAGGTGCGGACCAAAAGAGGGGAAACTTTTTTTGATCCGCACGTGCAGGTCCGCAAATTTCCTGACGACTCCGCACTACGCTAGTCCGGCACCTATTCTGGTAGTACCGCCGGAGCGGACTAAGTGCCGGCATGCCCACCTCTGATATATAATATATATATATATACTATATTATATATATATATATATATATATATATATATATATATATATATATATATATATTGTATTATATATATTATATATATATATATATATATATATATTTATAAATATATATATATATATATATAATATATATATATATATATATATATTATATATATATATATATATATATATATAATATATATATATATATATGGTATGCGGTATACGCATTCAATGAGGTCGGGGCTATTTACAGAAAACCAATTTCCACTCCCAACTACACTCATTGGTTCTCATCACATCCTACTTACAATTAAAATAGCTACCCTCTCTTCCTTATTCTTCCGAGCTCTACGTATATATATATATATATATATTTGGTTATTACAGAAATTCAGCTTCCTTTTCTCCACTTTCAACAAATTACTCTACCCCCTCGGTACATCATAGTCTCAGCTCTAAGAAAAGCCAAACACAAATTCTACAATACAAACAACAATCAAAACCCCCCCACACCTCCCAGATCCTACTTGCCTGTTTCCCAATTCCCCACGGACCAGATAAAAAATCTCCTTCCAAAAAACATCCATTTCACTCAATCTAACCTTCCCCCTAAAAAAAAAGTTTTCCTCCCCCAAAGTAAAAAAGCCCCGACCCTAATTGAATGCGTTTAACCGCGTACACATGCGAGACCTGCAACCTGGCGTATTCACGGCGCAAAACCAACGATTTTTACAGAGGATAAAACAACATAAACATGATATTGGGTCCGGCAACTTAAACTCTGCTCTTACTTCTCATAGAGCCAACTATAACCATTCCATCAATATAAACAATGCAAATCAAATTTTCAACACTTCAGATATTAGTTTAAGAAAGTAAATTGAATCATTCTGCATTCATGAAATTGAATAACTATAACAAACAACAGGGCGAAAGCGAAGATGGACACGATACAAATCAGTTTAAATGAAAGACACGTATTTCTACAAAAAAATAATAACAGAAACCAAACAAACTCCAAAATTCATAGTCAATCCTAATTTTTTACCGGCTACTGGTTCTTGCTCTCGATAAATACACAACCTGAAGAGGCCTCCCGACATAGAGGCGAGACGTAGTATTACATTTAGAAAAAAAAAAATGTTGCATTTATCTATTTTAAAAGTTTGAATATAAATAAAGTTTAATTGAAAATGTTTATTAAGTTTTTATTTTAGTGAATAAAAATTGTGTAAGTGATAAGATTTTTTATAAAGTAACCAGTATAAGGGCCTAAATTTATAAATATATATATATATATATATATATATATATATATAGTATATGGGTGTATGTGTATATATTTTTATATATATATATAATGTCACTGTTATATAGTATTTTAATATATATATATATTATATATATATATATATATATATATTATATATATTATATTAAATAATATTATATATATAATATAATTATATATATATAGATATATTATAATATATATAATATATATATATATATATATATATATATATAATATAGTGTGTACATTATATTTTATGAAGATAGATGGAAAATCTGTTATATACTATATATATATATATATATATATATATATATATATATATATGGCAAAAACTCTGCTGGTTTGTTATCCCCAGAGTCTTTGCTTTGGGTTTTGTAATTATACGCGTTGTCCATAAAATCTTTTATTATCCAAAATTTGATTAAAACACATCCTCAAAAAAACCTGTATAAATAAAAAAAACAAAAGAAATAGTATAATATAAATATAAATAATTAATTAATATAAATAATTAATATATATATTTAATAAAAACATTATATTATTTTTTAAAATTATGTAAAATAAATTTTACTTTTTAAATTTACTTTAATATTAAGATTACATATATTAATTTCAAACATAAAATTAAGGGTAAATTAGTTATTTTAATAATCTAATTTTTAAACATAAATTAATTAGATATTAATTATCTCTATATATTCTAAAGTAATATAATTAATCATATATTTCAACATATATTATATCATTATTTCAAATCAAATATATTAAAAATAGTCATGCTTATAAAAATGAAACTTATTTGTTTAAATTATTAATTAAATTAACTAATTGAATATAAAATAAAAATATAAATTAAACGTAAATAAAATAATTCTTTAAATAAAAATAAAAAATTCTAAGAAAGCAATAAATAATAATATTTGCAAAATATTATTATTATAATTATTATTATTAATATTATTAATATCATTATTAATTATTATTAATTTAATTGACTTTTTTATTACCTTTGTTGGTTGAATCAAACTTCAGATAATGGTCATCCCATTACGGGATGAATAGCCTTTGTTACATGGCGGCTATTTTTTCCTATTTTGATTTTATATTTAAAATAAAAATAAAAAAAACAAAATAATATATATTAATATATAATCTATATATATATATATATATTATATAATATATATATATATAATTTCATTTCTTAATGGTTTAAATCAATATTTGTAAATATAAAAATTATATATATATATATATAATATATATATATATGAATATATAATTATTATTATATATATATATATATATATATATATATATATATATATATATTATATATATATAATATATATATATATATATATATATATATATATTTCACATGTTAAAATATCCTGATATAAAACTTATTTTATTTTGGAGGTTTGATATAGATTCTTTCAAACACATTCAAACGTTTTCAAACGCTCACATTCTCTCTAAGCTTAAGGCTTATTTAGTTCCCTTTCTTTCTTCTCCAACTGACAAGAGTTTCGGGAATGCGCGCCCTTATAAAAGATTCGGTTCCGCTATCTTTCCTACTTCCCCCATACTACTAATCCCCTCTCCTTCTCTTTTTCCACCTACTAGCTCTTTTTTCCCCCATCGTCTCTCTCTCTCTCTCTCTTCTCTTTACCAAAGGCATAATTTAAGAGCAATTTGGGACACAAGTGGGACGTTTTGGGACTGGAACTTAGGGATCGTCCCAAAAAGGAATTTGGACTTTAGGGATTGTCCCCAAAGAGGGATCTCTACTTTTGGGATTGGGACTTCAAGGAAATATTGAGAAATGCTTTTATATTTTATGGGTCGTTAAAACATAAAATTGTGTGGAAGAGATATATTAAAGTTTCTATTTGTAAACAGATTGTTGCAAGGTGTTAATAAAGTTAGGAAATCATGGCGTCTTTGATCATAGACAGACCAAACATTAGATGAATTGTTATGCCGAATTAGCAAAACTATTAGTTAAATATCTTAATGGAGTAATATCTACAATTTTACGAGATAGTCCTCTCCCGGAAATTGAAGCCAGGATTGGTTTCTTATTTTTTTAAAATTTGCATACAATTCATCTTAATACAAGGACTAGAATATAATATTTAATTGTTTAAACTTACGGGTAGGTGAAGCCAAAGTTAATTTTAAATTGGTCTCTTTTGAATTTAAATTTTACTTGAATGAAAAATCTGATCAAACATATTTGATACAAATTGTAATTAAGTTTTTATTGTTTTTGAAATGACTGAATTTAAAGGAATATCTCTTTAAATAAATTTAATGGTTGGATGTTAAGCATCCTTATGATATGAAGTTAAAATTATTTATTCGAATCTATAGTCTCTAGGATCATTTCCATGAGTGTTAGTAAAAAAAGGTTTTTACGTCACAATATACGATTGACAAATTTATACAAAAGATTTTGACTTTACAGTATTAGGTTAACAAAATTATACAAAAGATATGTTTATAAGACATAACAATAGTAGTAAGAAAAATTAATTAAAGCATTTAGTAGATCATATAATAAAAAAAAATATGTTTGTAAAACATACACAAGTAGTAAGAAAATTTGGTGAAAATATTAATAAGCAATTAGTGTTTGTAATTTGTAGATGTAATGGTTAAATGTAATGGTAAATATTTAATGGAACATTTCTTGTAATGTTTATTGGTCTGTTGGTTATGTTAGGTCGCCGTAAAAATTTTAATTATTATAAATTAATTGGAATCATTTTAACGCTATATGAAAATATTCTAGTTTAATTGGGTCGCCTTTATAATACGTTAAAATGATCTTTTAAAAGAATTTGGGGTTTGGGTTATTGGGTCTTGACAACTTCCATCCATTATCTCAACGAAGGCAACCCCTCACTATATTAATTTATTAATAATGGGTCTTTAATAATTATAAAATATTTTTTATGGTTTAATTAAAAGTAAGTTAGAAATTATAAATTTTAATATTATTTACTTAAAACTTAGTTAAGATTATATTTATTTAAAATATTTCTGATTATTTAAATTCTAAAATTAATTTAAAAATTAAATTTTCATTAATACTTTTACGTTTTCAAAAAGTAGAAATGCCTTAACTATTATCTGGGTAGTGACGTCTTTTAAAACTTTAATTAAAAAGTAATTTTTTATAAGATAAATAAAATAATAATGGTTAAATAGGTTTGGCTAGAATTAACTCATATTAAAATTAAAACTAAAATTAAAATTTAAAATATGTAAAGATTAAAACTAATTCTGATTATATAATTAATGGTAACTTTAATATTAAAGGGTTATATGGCTTAAGATATTTCTTGGTTAAATAACGAGTTTTAAGTCGTAACGCTTAATGACTAAATTAATAAAATTCTGAATGTATTTATTTTTATTATTTAATAAAACAAAATTAATGATTAATTTTCTTTTTATATGGATTTTTCTTTCTTAAAATAAAAAAATATTAATAAAAATTATAAATACGTAAAATAAAATTTCAAAATTTTTCGATTTTTTTTTATGATTTTTTATTTAAAAAGAATAGCTGACCCCTGGGGCAAAAAAAAATTTCCGATTTGTAAACGAACATACTAATAAATATATGTACATCAATCTGCAAAAATAATACTAGTATGTTTAAAAAAAATGTGTAAAATATATGTGTATTTTAAGGTACTGTAATAGGAAAACTTAAACCTAAAGGTTATAAAACAAATTATCTTAAAATTAAAAGTATTTATTTATAAAAATATACAAAATTTTAAGAGATTTTATCTCTTAGGAGGGAAATAGTAGAGCCTATTTCTTCTTCTAGTCATCTCCATTGGCAAAACAACTGGAGGTCTTGGTAATTCCTCTGTTGCTTCTTTAGTTCTTCTTCTTGGAGTTAAAGACTTCAGAGAGTTATATCTCTTTGTTGTTTCTTCTTGTAACTCTTGATGTTACATCCCTCGGACCTCTGAATAGCTAATGAGGTTATCACGAAGGATCTCCGTTCAATTGTATCTCTTTAAATCTCCAAACAATGAAATGTGGTTGTTATATCCATCTTTCAGAAGTTTATCAGATGAAATTGGCACACCTAGTAGAAGGTTGATCACTCCCTCTGCAAGTAGTAGTCAAAATTCTTCTTAATCCTTCTGTCTGACAGGTGACAGAGATTGAATGTACTCTTTTTTCAATGAAAAGAGCGTCATGATGTATGTTACAAGAATTACTTAATTCTACGGAATTCTGTCGTAGTGTTTAACTAGAATTCGTTTATTATTCTATTAAAAATTTATTTACAATAAAGCTAAATAAAAATAATGGAATTAATTGGAAAGATTTGAAGAGAAATATTCATATTTTATCTTCTTTGGCCAATTAGGATTCAATTGTATATTTATTTCTTAATGCTAAATAGGAAATATTCAGTTTCTATTTAATTTTATTTTCTATCAGTTTTATCTTATATTTACATGTTTTATTTTTAAATGTCATATGTTCTAATTTCTACATTCTTTTAATTAAATTCTTATTTATTAATATTAATATTGTAAATTAATATTTATTATGTTCTAAAAATTAACTATTTTCAAAGAACTAATATACAAAGTGGTCTTTGATATAAGTTTTCTATTTCTATTTTCTATTTACAACAAGACTTGTTAAGAAGATACCTTTATTTTCTAGAAAGTTTGGTGGAAATTATTGAGAATTTTGGAGTATTTCAATGTCCAGGTCTTCAGTTTTCAATGACTCAATTCTTCAAATCTCAATATTTTCAAATTTTCCAACTTAAACTTTAAAATTTCTAAACTTTAAGTTTTAAAATCTTCAATGCCTCAGTTTATCAATTCTTTTATTTACATTTTGTACAATTTTGAGGTAGATTTTCGTTAATTTTGGTAGATACCAAATATTTTTTGTACAGTTTTGGCTTTCATTCTATTATGAAGCCAGTATTGAATATATTTCAAATATTCAGTGTTAAAATGTTACATGTTTCAATATGTATTTGTAATCAGGAAATATTTGTTCATCCTGATTTATTTTCTGATTTAATAATCTAGTTATTTATGAATAAATTTTAATGTTTCAACTTTCATTTGTTATCTATTTTTTGTAAAATAAAATGGTATTGTTGGCTTATTTTCTTATAGCCAATTCATTATCATTTTAAATTTTAATGAATGAGAAGACAACAGCTAGACACTTCTCATAGTGTCTTATATCTTTACTGCCTCTTAACATTCTTTAACATTCTAGAAACAAAATTTAAGTTTCCTGTTTTGTTTGTGATTATCATAATCAATTTGTATTAGGGTGACCTAGTTGTTCTTTCTGTAGTGTAAATCCTAACATAGTTAGTATCTGTTCTTTTCATGTATTTTCTGTAATGTTTTCTTTAAAGTCTTCACCTAAATATTTTTACTATGAAATATATCTATTTTCTGTAATATATTTCTACTAGTTTTCTTTAAAAATATGTATTGTTTTCTACCATATACATATAAAAATATACATTTAATATCACAAATATATATAAAAATATAAAAGATAGTTTTTTAATGTGTTTTCTGTTATGAAATATGAACTATAACTATATATATTATATTTATATTTTCTACTAAATAAAATATAGTTTTCTAAAATATATTTTTAATAATTTTTCTGTAATATTGAATATTGAAGTTCTATTTTCTTTTCTTGGTCCTTGACGGTTCTTTTGAGAACAATTTTCATTAATAGTTCTTTAAATGTCCTAATGAAGAAGGCGTTCCACAGCAAATTTAAAACTTAATGGTTATATTTTATTTTCTATTTTTCAACTAAATATTTGAAGGTTTATATTATGTTCATTTTTCAATGAATAAATTTCACTATTAGTCTACTTTTTCCTAGGTAGACATTTTTTCCATTTTGGGTTAATTTAACCTTTTTACCATATTTTCCTATTTTCATTTATGGCATTAATTTTTCATTTTGGAGAAATAGAAAACACAGGTGTTTTTAAACATACTATTTTGACCATTATTGCATTAGGTATGAGAACCACAAGATTGGGCAGAAGGCCAGAGTTTCTATTCTCCTTATTAAATGAAATTACTTTTCTATATGAATTTCAGTAACTTCTTTTCAACTTAAATTTTATTTAAATCTTCTTTTCAACTGAAAAGTTGCTTAAATAAATGTAATAATTTATATGCCTAAAGAGGCTTTCCTTAACCTAAATGAAAGATTTGCATTACTTTCCTAACCTATTATGTTTCTTTGCTTATAACTGTGTTTTAAGCGAGGAAAACTATTTTCGAGTTCTCATAGGTAGAAACCAAACGGTTTTATTCCTCGTTAAAATCTTTACTGTAGATTAACAATTCCTGAAGGGTTTCTAGAATGTTTTGCAAAGTAATCGGTTAATTCCTTCTAAATTTGTATTTAAAATTCCTGATTATCTTTAAATTCTGAAAGAATAAGGATTTTCTGTCCTTTTCACAAATGAGCCTCGAATGATTCTGTTTTGTGTTCTTGTAACAGAATTATCAAAAGTTTTGTCTTCTTCTTGTCCAAATTATCACAACTTTTGACCTTTAAACTAACTTTTCTGTGTTGGTATCTATAAGGGAATCTGAAGGTTTCTCCTTTTATGTTCCTTTATATCTACCCCTATCTTCTGTTGGATATACCTCTTAATCAGTGATAGGCATGTTTGGGCTTTCTTTTACCTTTAAGCAGATTGTCCAGATTTACTTAGGAGGTAAATGTCTGTTTTCGGTATCTAGGGTCTATCGTTGATCAAATTTGTACAATTTAAAACTTACTATGAATGTTTCTTCAAGATATTTAACAAGGATGTAATTAATCAGAATTCTTGGAACTGTATCAGTAAAGAAATTTTCATCGAAGTTGGCCAATTCTTCTTATGATGTAGATCTTCTTCTTGGATATTGCACCAAAATGTTCTTTTAATTCATCTTGTTAAATGCTGTTGTTGTTTTTCTATCAGATTCCTTTCTGGTAGTATATTATTAGAATGTTAAAACTAGAGAAAACTATCTATATTTTTTCTTTTATTTGGAACCTTTGTATTATTTTGGATAATTAATAAAATTTAACCTAGGTTTCCTTTCGGTGAAACTCTAATGGTTTAACAGAATGAAAATTATTATTTTCTTTCTCTTTATTTATCCTATGAGTTATTGTTTAAATAGTTAATAATATTACTATTAATTAATGTTCAAATAACAATAAATAAATACTTTATTATTGTTTCATGATTAAGTACCTCTTTGACCTATCATGTTTTTTTTTTCAAAATTTAATGTAAAATTTATCTGTTCCAAAAGATTAGTTTTCATTTTCTGAACTTATTTGTTCATATAATATTTCAAGAAATATTTCCAGCTTCTTCCATAACCTTGCCTTTTATTCGTCTCTGTTAAGACTATAAATGCAGTATTTATTCTCCTAAACCTCCTATAAAACTTTTTTCACATGAGTCCTTTTGAAAGTCTCTGAGAATAAATAGTTATCATGATGTAAGCTTTGATATTCTTAAACTTCTTAAATGTTTTGAGCAATTTTGCTAACTCTTTGGTTCATTAGTGCAAAATTGCCAAACATAAAAAAATATGAGGATGGATCATATCCATCATTTCTTTTTCCCAATATATGAGCCTAATTCTTCCCAACTAATGACCAAGTTTGGGTTCATCAGCTACATACGATAATAAATTCTATTTTTCTGTCTTTTTTCTTAACAAAAAGACTGATAATTCAAATTATTTCTTCAAAATGTAATAAAATATCCTAAACATATTGCTATCAGACCCTACTTCTCTTAAAGTCTGCTAGAATAAAACAATATTATTCCAGTGTCTTAGCATTTTATAAATTTTAGTTAATTGTAATTAAAAAAATATCACAAACGTATGGATACCAGACTTAACTTCCCTTCAAAGTCTGCTGGAATAAATCAATATTATTCCAGTGTCTTAGCACGTTATGAATTTTAGTTTAATTCTAAGCACTTCCTTATTCTTCTTATAATATTGGAAGTGATAACTAATTTCTTTATTTTATACCTTCATTTAATTTAATACTGAGTTGGATTTATTTTAACCTCTTTTCCTTAAGAGTTTCTATTCCATTTATTGTTTCTGTAAGATTATTTTCTATTAATCTTATTTTGTTTTGAATAATATTAATTTTCTTCTCAATATTTATTCGTGGTTGACTGTTCTTTTATTCTGCTGAGGAAAGAACATTGTTCTTCATAATTATCTTTGTGGAATTTTTGTAGTAGCCTTTCTTCGTTAACTATTTGTAGAACTATAAATTTTAATTTATGGAATTTTAAATTTTATGTTTATCCTTCCCTTTTTGATGATCTTTCTTGATCAGAGAGGATATAATTCCATTGTGTTTTAATGAAGATTTTTGAAACTATTATCAATATCTTCTGTAAAATTTAATTAGAATGAAGGAAATTGTTTAGAAGATGTGTTAACTATCTGTACTAAATTTAGCATCATTTCAAGCTTCAATGTTCTATAATATTGTTTGTGGAATCTTATGTTAGATCAAACTTCTTCCGTTGAGATGGGTCATCTATGTTATATTATGAAGGCAGTTTCCATTTTTCTCTATTTCTTTCAATTCAGGTAGATCAACTAAGTCGTGTTTAGCAATGCATTGTGAACTCTGACTTTTATTCTGACCTTTTCTGAAACTGAGAGTTATAGGTACAATTCTATTCTTGGTGGTTTGTATCCTTAGGTCCAAAATCTGAATAAGATTTCCTTTTTACAAGCTTGAAATGTTTTCTGTAATTTCCATCTCCCTTCTTCATTATTATTACAGTTTTATATAAATCTGTTTTAAAATATTGTTTTCCTCTCTCTAAGAGGATGTTTTATCAAGACTATTGTTTTATTGTTTTTCATAGCTTTAAAATAAAACAAGTTAATTTCTAAATGTATTTGTACTTTTCTTTTAATCATTTATACTGTTTGAAACCTATGTTTATTTAACTTTGTGTTATTTGTTTTCGGCGAAAGAAATGGTTTTTGTTTTATCTTTTCTTTGCCTGTATATTTCTGTGTTATTTAACTGTTATTGGAAGGAAGTATGACTATATCTTCTTCTTCCTCAGATACCTCTATAACTATAACTGTATCTTCTTCTTCTTCTTCTTCAGATACCTCTATAATTGGAGATAATATTGATGGGTAGAATTGAAATACCCGTACCTCGGAGTCATCGAAACCATATGGATATTCTATGTCTTGACCATCGTCATTGTTGAAATGTTCTAAGGGATTTAATGGGGATTCATTTTCATTGGAATTCCCCAAAACATAATTTATAAACACTTGTCTGTCTAACAATTCACTTGGGGAGAGTTCATCTTCTGTATCTTCCCAATCTTCCGATTGTATAAGTTGATTAAATAGATCATAAAATTCAAATATATTCATCTCATTAGGCAAGCTAGGATTACTTTGATCTCTTGGTGCCATCTCTAGTGGGGAATATTGAATATTGTTTGTACTCAAATTATTCATTGGAATACAATAGTTATGATCTTCTGGAATAAGACCTCTATTTTCATTTATTGGGCCTATTCTATCTGTTATCCATGGTTCAATGGAACTTCCTTGTGAATATTGTTCTTCAACATCTCCATTATCTCTATAGATGGGAGTAGTTATTGTGTGTTCTTCTTGTGGGTGTCTTGCTTCATTGTGGAGCCATCTGTAATAATCAACAGAATCTTCAATGTTAGTGTATAGGAAGGCAAGTCTTTGAATAATTCTATTTTCTTTATTTTTTCTTTGTTTTCTTCTTCTTCCCTTGTCTTCATCTGCACTAACTTTCTTCATTGTAGTTGAATTTGTTAATTGCAATCTATTAATTTATTTAATTAAGAAGGAATAATTATTCCTATTCTTCTTAATTTTCTAAAATTATTTAAAATTATTTAAACGTTTTTTCTAAGATTAGTTCGAAGTTCAGTTTCATTGTCTTCATTCTTTTTAAAATTCTTTAAATTCTTCTAAGATATTTAAAGTTATTTTCTGAAAATAAATCTTTAATTTATTTATTTAATAGATTTCTGTAAATATTTATAAAGTTTCTGAATTATCAAACAATCCTCTTTGTTGTATTGGATTGTTTAGACGCTATAAAATTTTCACAACTTTTTATGTCGCTCCTGTTTCTATCGAGCTGTCTTATTTATATATCAAAGTTTTCTGTAAATTATTTTTAAAGAAAAATATTTTAATCACTAAAGTTTCTAAAATATTTATTCAAAAATATTTAAAAAATATTTAAACTGTCTTATAATATTTAAAACTTTCTTTAAATTATTCACAATATTTCAAAGTTATTTATAGCATTTTCAATTGCTCTTATAATATTACAATCTTCTAAGTCTTTACAGTGTCAATAACTGTTTGCAAATTTTCTTCAAAATTATTTTCTATATTTCAAAGAAACTATATAGAGTTTTATTTAAACTAGAAATTTCAACACTCAAATGAAACATTAGGTGTTTCTATATAACAGGGTTCACACTTTCTGGAAAGTCAGGGAAAAAAAAATTGGTCAGGGAAATGGTTTAAGATATGCTGAAAGTCAGGGAATTTCTAAAAAAGTCAGGGAAATTTTAAAATTTCAAAACATATGAAGAAAGATCCATGGACCAAGTTACATATTTTTGATATATTTTTTTTTCCTTACTGTATAGTTGTGGAATGAGAGATGTATTTGATAAGTGAATGAAAAGGATGGGTGGAGGAATGACATTCCATAAATCTACTTTATCCTCTTTCTTTCTATTTTTAGTTCACTATTACCTACTATTCTTCCTATTCTGTTTGTAGAGGTTGTTCCAAATTCATCCTTCCGATTGAAGGTGATTGGTATATGGATGTGTTTTAGACTATATGACTTATGACTTAATCTGTTTATATCTTTTTCTTTTTAGGGAATTATACTTTTGAGGGGTTTGTTTTTTTTTTTGAGGGTTTAGACAGAGTGATTTTGGATTTTTGTGCAGTTAAGGTATTTATTATTTATTATAGAATGACTTCAAACAAAAAAAATTAACTATAACGACCAGTGGTTGGACGTCCAAACTTAACCTTGTTTCATTTCTGTTCACAGATTTACAATGTCTCCTACTTAATATTATGGAAAGATTTTTAAGTTCAGTAAAATACCTGCTACAACCAACAACTAAGGCTTTTGCATTAGATTACATGCAAAACTGAATGCCAGACTGTGCAAATCAAAATGACAGAAAATATATTAGAAAGATTGTCCTCTGAGAGACAAGCCTGGTCCAAATGCTCTTATCATTGGATCGCCTAGCATATTTGTTTCATTCAGCCAGAACTAAGAACAGAAGATGATTAAATATTGCTAGAGGCATTGTACCACCAATAACCGAATCACAGATTATTGTGTGAAAGCAAAACACAACTACTTACGTTCAGTGGAAGGCTCATTCTACCCCTTGAAATTAAAATTCAAAATTATTTTGCGATGGTGATTGTCCTTCTAAGCAGACTGAGTTTTTTTTTCTTCTATAGCACCTGAGAATAATGTTATGCGGAATTGTGCAAATATTAAATTAAGCTAATTTGCATGAAGTACGAACAGTTGGTAGGAGGTTTTCTGTGAAAAATAAAGGCAATTTTAGTGGAGAATCTAAAAGAAACAGTCTGATTTCTCAAAGAACCATGCACAATGCTATGGTCCTCATTGAAATATTCATTAAATTGCGCTATCACTTCAAAAAAATGTGAAGAGAATTCATGACCATAGAAGATAGAAGAAACATCTCAAGAGTCAAACCAGAAAGAAAAAGAAGAATAAAAAAAGGTTGGAGAGAGAATATTATCCACACAGATCAATAAACTTGAAGAACAGAGAAAATGTTAAAAACTGAATGGTTAGTTAAAAAGAAGACGCTTATAAAATCAAAAATTCAATGTTGAGAAGAAAAAGTTTAATCTAAATCTCCCCATTAGGAAACTTTGTATTACAGTGGGACAGAACTCACCGGGGCCCCGGCCCCGCCAACCCCAGCCATTTTTAGCGACCCCGGCCAAAAAAATCAGGAAAAAACCGGGTTTTCTACCGGGGTAACTGTAAATTTACACACTAAATAATACAGGGTTAAATCAAACAAAATAAAAAAAAAATATTTTAATTCCATTACTCCTTTGTTATAAATTGATGCCAAATATATAAAAGCCCGCTAAATAAAGTCAATTTCTCGTTCGACCAATGATTGCAAATTCCGACCGGGGCCAAATTTAAAATTTTTCGAGTTTTTAACATAAAAAATTCGAAATTTGATATATCAAACGAATTCGGAAAAGAAATAAATATAATTGTAAATATTAAGTATGTATTATTTATTTAAAGTAAATATTTTCAAGAAAATCAATATTTTCCGAAATCTCTTTTCAAAATTATTATTTAATAGAATTTAAGATATATTATATAAATATATATATATATATATATATATATATATATATTATATATATATATATATATATATATATATATATATATATATAATAATTAATTATATTATAATATAAATTAGATGACTTTTTGGACTCTCGATGACCGCTTTCGGCCTCCTGCCATTAAGGTGGAGCTGTAATCGTTGACGGATGAGCGTCATTCCTTCTTCGACTTAATTCTTTTCTCTCCTCCATAATCCAATGGTTCGATCGCTGCCTGTTCTCTGGGCCATCAGGCTAGGAGACAGCGCTTATCGTAGTGGTTTGGAAAAATCTCTTCTCCTATCACTCTCGCTAATTTATACTAGAAATCGTATGCAGGGATACTCTTCGACGAGCAAAGCGGGCTTTCATCAAACGAAAGTGCAGTACATAACCTCCTGGTTCTCCTACTGACAAATCTTCTGGCCATCTTGCCAAAAACATCTCTAACAACATCTTGTAATCTGCCTTTCCTCCTCTTATCCGACATGATGGCTCTGAGCTCTGTTGCTAAACTGAAAATGCCATCTCTTCTGCGCCTCCTTATTTTCCTCTTAGTCAAATCTTGCAACATTCTGGAATTCTTGATCGGTAGCGGCAGCACCTTCTCCTGCCAGTATTCCCATGATCTTTGCCTGTGCTTACATTTGATTGGTGCAGGTCCTGGATCTATGAACGTTAGAAGCGGGGATCGGATGGCATTCCCTCCCCGAGTTTTGAGGAGTGTGCTTCCGAGCTGCCCCTCCCCTCGTTCAACTATATTCTCTATGCGTCAATACTAACACTTTCCCTCAGTGTTGAAGCACGCGGACATTGTCCAACCTATTCCGAGAAAAGGAAGCCGCTTCTGATCCTCTAACTATCGCCTATAGCTCTCACCTTATTCTATCTAAGATCTTTGAAACCGCTTCTTAACTCTCACTTCTTAGACCATCTTGGAATGCCATTCTCTTCTTTCCGATCGCCAGTACGGCTTCGGCGCTCGAGGTCTACTGGCGATATACTTTTCCTATTTAACCGTTTATGGTTTTCCGCTCTTTAGGAACTACTGGGAGAGACTTGCGTGTGGCGCTTGACATATTCCGAAAGATTTGACCGGGTATGGCACGCGTTCACTGCTCTCCAAGCTCCACTCCTTTGGGTTTTCCCCTTCTACTTTGCTTACTGATGTCTAGCTTTCTTCTAGTCGCTCAATATCGGCTGTGGTTGATGGAGCGACCTCTTCTACTTCTTCTACTTCTTTTTCTGTCAATAGTGGTGCCTTCAGGGTTTTGTTTATTTCTCCTACTTCTATTCTTACTCTTTCAATTAATATTCTTCTTCACTGCACAATGTCTAACCTCTAGACCACCATATCGCCCGATGACTCGGACCCTTCATTTTCAACTCATTTCAATTCTGCTCCCTCTTTACTTCAGATTGCCTCTCGTCTTAATCTTCCGTTCTATTCTCCGCTGATACTGGCATAGTAATTTCCGGATTGGTGTCTCTTCTCAACCTTGTTAAATTCAATTCTTTAAAAACTCAACTTCTACATAATCTCTCTCTCAAAAAACACCTTCTAACTTTCCTATCTCGTTCGACGGTCTCTCGTCTCTCCTGTTGAAATATAAACATTTTGCCTTTAACAAAAACAAAAAACTGTCTTGAAAACCTTATATCACAACGGTTGCTAGGGCGCCTCAAAGAAACGGGGTTCTGTTAGACTGCGAGATTTTTTCCCTTTTCTCAGTTCTCCAGCTATACAAGGTTATCATCCGCCCTGTAGGAGTTACTGTTCATCATATTGGGGGGGCCTGGTTTCACCGGCTTTGACAGGGTCGATCAAAAGCCAAAAGGCTTATAAACTGTTTGTAACTTTCGTGTAGTTCACTTGACCCTCTACTTTGCGGCAGCGATGTGGGTGCTTTATCTTTTTGGGACCGCAGCGGCAGGTGTTCGAGAATTACCACTCGCGTACCACCACCTTTACGACGCCCTCGTTAGCACAAGGGGTGTTGTGTCTGCGCAAGAGTTTTGATGTTGATTAGGTACTCCAGCTAGTTCGTGCTGCTTCATTTCTCCTGCCACATTCTGTTCGGTGGAATTCTCTTCCATCTCCTGTGTTTCCTGCTGAGTTAATCTCCTCACTTTTAAAGCCTGCGCTGTGCCTCATCTTGCGTAATTTCCGCTAACGCATAAATTTTAGCGTGCAACACCCTTCCCTGAATAGGGCTCTCCCGTTGAGTGTGTTGTACAACTGTAAAATAATATATATAATATATATAATTATATATATATATATATATATATATATATATATATATATATATATATATATATATATATAATATATATATATATATATTATATATATATATAAATATAATAATTATATATTTAATACAACTGATTCTTCTAGAAAATCAGATATTTCTAAAAGTTTCTTTCGAAAATATTTATTTAATTGAATTATTAAAATTGTATTTCTTGTATATTAACAATTATTAATTAATTAAATTATATTTTCATTTTCACCTAAGATTTTAAGACTTTCAGTGTTTTTGACTGACATTTCTAATTTAGCTAACCCCGGCCCGGCCCCGGCTAAATTAGAAGCAGCCCCGCCCCGGCAAAAAATTCCGCGCCCGGTCGTCGTCCCTACAGGAGACGCTGTTTCACCTAGGCTATTAATTAACTTTATTATTTTCTTTGTGAATAAATAAAAATTTTTTACTTTTGGAAAAAAATAAAAAAGAGTCCGTTGACGTATGGGTAAGGGATAGGCTGATTACTAAAAAAAAAAAAATTTTTTAAATCATCCATGATGATGTATCATTCCTAAAGTAAATTTCCGAATAATTTAATGTATGAAACTAGTAAATAGGCTGCAATAAGAATTAATAGATATTTTATACCCAAAAATAACAAGCACGCTGGTCAGGGAAAATTGCAGATTTGGTCGGAAAACTTAAGAAATAAATTCAAAATTTTGTAATTAGAAGATATGTGTATAATGAATTTAATTAAAATTATATTTTATAAGGTTTATTTAATAACGATTTTAATTAATATTTTTATGAATATTGTTTATTAAGATCCGTTATTAATATTGTTTTACAATTAGACTAATCATTAATCGTTTTAATTAATATTGTTGGCACTTTCACTTAAATGTATTAAAATTAAATCACTTATTATAGTTTATTTTTTTTACTTTATATATTAAACTTTCTAAGTTTTCACACAAATATTTAAACTATAATGTTCTTTTGTTAAACTTATCATTATCAGAAAGATGATTTCCTCATGAATGTTTTCTAAGTTTAGCTATAAATAAAAATATTTTCCTTTTCAAATATGTTGAAAATATTTTTAAGCGAAATATTGTTACAATATTTTTTTATCAAAGTTCTATCATATTAATATTATAATTAATAAGTATCTATAATTAAATTAAGTAAATCCTACCTTTTTCTAATCGGGTGTACTTTTTCTAAGTATATTATCTAAGTTTTCTAAGTATTTATCCTCTTCTAGGATATTAAATACTTTTAATTACATCAGTCTTCATTAATATTGATGTAGAGTCTCAAAATGTTAGAGGTCAACTTCCTTGACCTTATTTGTAAAAGGTGAACTGTAACCTTCTAATGTTCATTTCTTTTTTAAAACTTTTCTATGTTTCTCAAAATTTTTTCAAAGTTCAGTATCAATTAGTGTTGATGGAACAATTTTCAAAGTTCAGTTTCAATTAGTGTCGATAGAACAAATTTCCAAAGTTCTGTTTCAATTAGTGTTGATAGAACAATTTTCCAAAGTTCTGTTGAATTTAATTGGATAGGTTGGGTTACAGTTCGAGTTTTTGTTTTCAAAACTTTTTGACCCTTATTTTTCCAAAAGGGAATTTTCAAAACTTTTTAACCTTTAATTTTTTTACCTTTAAGTTATTTTTCAGATTCTTTTTATTTTTAAAACACTTTAAAAAAAAAAAAAAACAAAAAATACTTTTTAATAAAAAAAAAAAAAAAACACTAAATGCACTTTTAACAAAAAAAAAAAAAACACTGTGCTATAATTATTTCGGTAAAAAACGCTAACTTTTCCTACGGGTAGTTTAATAATTAGCACGAAGTTTTTATTTTTCTGAAAACTTTTTTTTTTGAAAATTCTGACCTTTTATTTTTCAAGGTTAAAGGTCAGAGGTTAGTGACCAAAGGTTATGGGTCAATGACCATGTCCTATAGGTCAAGACCCTTTTTAGAGTTCACCTTACCGTTTTGAAGACTTTGACCTCTGGATAGTTTATATTAACCTGTATGGTACCATTTGTACCATTAACATAAAAATATTTAAAGAAAAATGATTAATTAATCACATAAAACAAAAAATATATTCAGATATATATATATATATATATATATATATATATATATTAGTATATAATATAGTATATATATATATATATATTATATATATATATATATAATACATATATAGTATATACTATATTATATTTAATATATATACTATATATATATATATATATATATATATATATATATATATATATATTGGAATATGTATGTGTTTGTGAATGCGTATCTTTGTTATAAGCAAAAGCAAGAAAAGAAAAATATTGCATAAAAATGGAGCTAAAATCTAGGTCAATGGAACGTCTTGACCTTCTGTTTATTTTTATTACTTCCTGGTGCTCGATTTTTGATGACGCAAGTTTTTAACTTTTTTCCTTCCTGACCCACATAAATAAACACAGCTGTTCACTGACACACCGATAAATGTGTTGCTAGGTTACCACACATAAACTTTTCATTATTGCTGATGCGTTTTATTTGAAGCCTTCCCGCCTATAAAATGTAGGTAATAACGAACATACATACGTTCATTCTTTAACACAACACAGAATCTTATGTTCTGCTGTTTAGCGATTGGAATATATTTAATATATTATCTATTCTAACTAAGTTAATTATACTAATTAAGTAAAATTATTTATTTTGTTAAGATTGTTATTAAATATTTTATTTTTTTAAAAGAATAAAAAAATGGTAATTAATTTTTCTTAATTAATTAATTAATTGACCATACAATTCTATACATATATTAGAAAATCTGTCGATTTTTGAAAACATATATAAAATTGTTTTAATCAAAACGATTCTTTTTATTTATTTTTTATTTATAAAAATAATAATAATAAAAAAAACACTTTTTAAATATTTTGTTATTATTATATATAATTTTATATATATATATATATAATTTAATTAAATAATTTCACTTTTATTATTAAATAATAATAAAAAAAAAGAAAAAAAACACTTCTCTTTTCTATTTATATATATTTTTATAATAAATAATATATATATATATATATATATATTATATATATTATATATAGTATATACTATATAGATAGTAATATATAATATATATAGTATATATATATATATATATATATATATTAATTTTTTATTTTATTTATATATATTAATGACCTTTATTTTCTATAGGTCTTATGGTGAAAAAATTTAACACTTCTTTAAAATTTGAATTACACTTTCTTTATAAAAATTTCCACTAATTTTTTCACCGTTATTAATTTTTTATGGATTTCTTTATATGTATATTTTATATTAAAGAAATACATACTTTATTTTTAAGTATTTACCTTGTTTAAAGAAGATCTTGAAGTCGTTCATTAGTGAGGTTTCTCCTCACCTATCAACAAAGGTTTTTTTGACTCGTCTCGTCAAACATCGTGACCTTGACCATGATTTTGTACTGGAAGGATTAAATGGATGGCCTCTCTCAGAAGATTTCCAATGGTACGAAGTCGATATATCCCCTATCGCTCTAGAAGAAAACGATGGTGATCCGCGCTCTAGAAGAATATTCCCTCGCTCTAGAAGAATACGAAAGGAAGGTGATCCAAATCGCTCTAGAAGAATATTCCCTCGCTCTAGAAGAATACGAAATGAAGATGATCCAAATCGCTCTAGAAGGACATTCCCTTACGATCTAGAAGGCGCTCTGGAAGGTGACCGAACTCACTAGAAGTGATTCTAATCGACATCCTGACAAGTAGAGTCGACAGTGTGGCAAAAAACTCTGCTGGTTTGTTATCCCCAGAGTCTTTGCTTTGGGTTTTGTAATTATACGCGTTGTCCATAAAATCTTTTATTATCCAAATCCTATATAAAAAACATCCTCAAAAAAACCTGTATAAATAAAAAAAACAAAAGAAATAATATAATATAAATAATTAATTAATATATATATTTAATAAAAACATTATTATATTATTTTAATAAAAATTATGTAAATTAAATTTTACTTTAATTTACTTTAAATATTAGATTACATATATTAATTTCAAACATAAAATTAAGGGTAAATTAGTTATTTTAATAATCTAATTTTTAAACATAAATTAATTAGATATTAATTATCTCTATATTTTCTAAAGTAATATAATTAATCATATATTTCAACATATCATGTTATATCATTATTTAAAATCAAATAAATCAAATATATTAAAAATAGTCATGCTTATAAAAATGAAACTTATTTGTTTAAATTATTAATAAATTAACTAACTTGATATAAATTAAATATAAATATAAAAGAAAATAAAAATTCTTTAAATAAAAATGCAAATATTATAGAAAGAATAAATAAGTAATATTTGCAAAATATTATTCATTATTATTATTATTATATATTATTATTAATATTATATTATTATAATAATTGTTATTATTATTACTATTATTATTATTATTAATAATAATATCATTATTAATTATTATTAATTTAATTGACTTTTTTATTACCTTTGTTGGTTGAATCAAACTTCAGATAATGGTCATCCCATTACGGGATGAATAGCCTTTGTTACATGGCGGCTATTTTTTCCTATTTTGATTTTATATTTAAAATAAAAATAAAAAAAAACATAAAAGAATTATATATTAATATATAATCTATATATATATGAATATATGTTATATTATATATATAACTATATTATATATACTATATATATATATATATATAGTATAGTATACTATATATATTATAATACTATATACGCAAATGGTACTTGATGGTCATCTACATATATATATATTTCAATCGTTTAACTACAATATAACATTTTATTTATTTGCACATTTATAAGCTCATTCTAACTCATGAAAAGTTTTTCAAACGACTACATATTCTATATTATTATTATTATTATTTACTTTACCATTGCTGTTACTATCAATAGTCACAATATAATTTTTACCTTTGCTGGTTGAATCAAACTTCAGATAATGGTCATCCCATTACGGGATGAATAGCCTTTGTCACATGACGGCTATTTTTCCTATTTTGATTTTACATTTAAAATAAAAATAAAAAAAACATAAAATAAAATAATACATATTGATATATAATCTATATATGAATATATAATTATTTTATATATATATATATATATATATTTCACTTGTTAAAAATATACTGATATAAAATTTATTTTATTTTGGAGGCTTGATAAAGATTCATTCCTTTCTTTCCTCTCCAACTGACAAGAGTTTCGGTAATGCGCGCCCTTATAAAAGATTCGGTTCTGCTGTCTTTCCTACTTCCCCCATACTACTAATCCCCTCTCCTTCTCTTTTTCAACCTACTAAACTCTTTTTCCCCCCATCGTCTCTCTCTTTCTTCTCTTTACCAAAGGCATATTTTAAAGAGCAATTTGGGACTCAAGTGGGACGTTTTGGGACTGGAACTTAGGGATCGTCCCAAAAAGGGATCTGGACTTTAGGGATTGTCCCCAAAGAGGGATCTTTACTTTCGGGAATTGGACTTCAAGGCAATATGAGAAAATGCTTTTTACTTTTATGGGTCGTTAAAACATTAAAATTGTGTGAAGAGAATAGATAAAGTGTCTATTTGTAGAAACAGATGTTGCAAGGTATTAGTAAAGATTAGAAATCATGGCGTCTATTGATCATAGACCAGACCAAACATAGCATTGAATGTTATGCGAATTAGCAAAACGTGATTAGTTAATATCTTAAATGGATAAATCTACAATTTTACGATATATATACTATATATTAGTATATATATATATATATACTATATATATATATATATATATATTATATATATATATATATATATATATATATTTTTTATTTAATTTATAATATATAATACCATACCTGGCTTGACCTCTCTCTCCAATTCTAGCCATTCTGCTTCTGTTGTTAAAGGCATCATTCTGTCTCATTCCGCAGCTCATGACGAGTTTTTTTTTTTTTTTTTTTTTTTTTTTTTTTACTCCAGCTATTACTGACGGCCTAAAAGCGGACAGTGTGGCTCATAAGCTATCCTGGTTGTCAGGAATTGTACGCAATGTCGCCAACTTTTTCACAGAGAATAATGCTATAATGATTGCGCTCAGTAAAAATAATGCTTAACAATATCACTCTTAATGTCATTATCAGATTTCGCTCACGCGCTACAGCGCTTAAAACCCTTATTTAAAAACCACAATGTATCTGCTGTGCAGCAATTTCTTTGGCTGTCCATTCCCGCAAGAACAAATTATTTTATGTTGAACCCCCTTCATTAGGGTAACTGGGCAATGAAATTCGCTGACGAGAAGCAAATGCACCTCTTTCTTTTCGGAGTTGTTACAGGTAACCTCCATCAACGAATTACTATCTGCTCTCGACAAGGTTAGATCTCTTTGGCAAGAGCGCTGAGAAGAAATCAGAGAGGAGCGAATCAGAAATATTAAAGCCGACATCGGGGTGGTCTTCCGCTCACCGACGAAAGCGCTTACACGAGTTGATACCTTGTAACTTGGTATTGGCTATTAAATGTTTAATTCTCGTGATTGTATATGTTACGGAACCCCTCATCTGCAAATTCTGTCGTAGTCATACTCGCAATTGTCGCCATATCTTATGATTGTTCCACTGAGACCTATTCGCCGCCCGTCACTTTTCCTACTTTTATCCAAAAAGATTATCCCATATCTTATCCGATCTTCCCACATTTAGTAGTAACTCTATTTTCTTGTTTCTACAAGAATGAATATTCTCATAATATTTGATTTTGTTACGTAATACTAGGACTTCATAATGCAAGGATGTTTTTTGTTTAGTTTTGTTTATTTTTAATTGACAAAAAATTATTCATTCTTTATTCAAATTTTCTTTGACGTTTGAAATATGTAAATGCTCCAGGACCCGCCCATTGTGTTGATTTTTTCAAACCAGTGCTGGCGCTTTGTGAGCCGTGGTGGGTCCTGTACACTAAACTCAAAAAAAAAAAAAAAAACATATATATAATAGATATATATATATATATATATATATATATATTATTTAGATATATATATAATATATATATATATATCAAACAATATATTTACTATATATATATATATATATAATATTATATTAATATATATATATATATATATATATATATATATATATATATATATATAATATATTATATATAAACATATAATAGTATATATATATATATATTATATAATATATATTTTATTATATCTATATATATATATATAGATATATATAATATATATTATACATGAAAGGTGTATTGATTCTCATAGTGGTGTATGTTCTTGTAACTGCATGCATCAGCTGTGAGAACCAATGAGATGGCTTTGTATGGACCCTCCGACCCAGCACGTGTATGTGATTGTATGAATTCGTGCATTAGCATTTACTACATGAACTTTCTTTCAACCTTCTTTCTTTCCCCGCATTTTACATTAAAATTTCCATCTTTCAAATCCACCTCTTTATCACAGTCAAATTTTTTAGGATGTTAGTTAGATTGTATATGTGTAAGTACCTCATTTTCCATCACAGCCCTTTGGGCTATCGGTGCTTTTCTCGCACGGGGTTTTCAGTTGCTACACTTCCTCCGTGTATGAGGGTAGCCGTGAAACAACCGGTTCATTTACGATCACTGTGTGACCGCGCCGCAATGTAGGGAACCTGAAACCTCGAGCTTACCGGCGAGGAGGCTTTCTGCACTTTGGGATTATATCTCGACTTGCGCGAAGACTATAGGTGCCGTGTGGTACACGGTTGGGACCCCACGTATTTCGGGAGGATCTTCGAGGCCACATCCACAGCCACCCTACGGGGTGGGGTCCGGTGGTTGTGTGGGTCTCTGGACGGTGCACTGTGTAGGGAGAAGGACTTTCTTATGAAATATACGTCTTTCCAGCCATCCTGTTATTTGCTTTTATGTCTCATCTGCTTAAGTCCTTAAAAGAAAAAACGCTTTTAAATAAAGGTGAGCTGAACACAAACAATAATTACCATATGTCAGCTTCCCACGCCTGACCCTACCATGTCCTTACTACTTCTAGACCTGGTACCTATGATTTGTTTTCTTCTTCTACACCTGAGGTCTTTCGCAAAATTTCATCGATTCGTCGACAGCAACCCGCAACACTCAGGTACCCACGGCCGCAACCCCGTAAAGTGGCCCCGTAAACAGTCGCCATCATTCGTTTTACTCCATACGCTGCACCCCTCCAGGAATGTCGCAGACATGTCATTCCCGATGTATTACATACTACGATCAGCTCTCCAAAACTCCTACTGAGCACAGAACCATTCCTTCAGTAGGCACTCGAAAAGCCTAGGAGTGAGACCCTCCAGTTACAATTGTCAGAGGGAATGGAGTCCATCTCGTAAAAGCTGCTAACGAAATCAAAGTTCCATTCTGTCATCTTACGTCTCGGGAGATGTTCCTATTTATTCTACTTCCTGATGAAATAGAAACAATCTAAAAGCATATTTTTGTTCATTCAGAGGACGAAGACAACAGCTGTCATTTTGGAAGAACTCCAACAGAGAAGATTTTCCGCTCACAAACATTTCATAGATTTTCCCTTCCCGGAAACTCCTGACAAACAAACCCGTCTATACGACCTTTAACACCCTTATCCACCTAATAAGGTATTAATTAGGGTTCACAAGTTAGTGTTCGCACGTTTATCTCGACCAAACCGTTGCTTCAAATTCACGTTTGGTCAGCCGAAAATACTGTAGGACAGGAAGACATATGCCAAATCTGCGAGAATTATTTCACACCATGTGAAAATAAACCACTGCAGAAACTGCAAAGACCCCACAGTGCTTCCTCTTTCAAATGCCGTCTTACCTGTGTGAACAGGAGGTTTTAGAGCCTATAGTACTAATACATAAAATTGAGCAGGGAGAGGATTGCCTATACGCCAGCCAGCGCAATGAAAAATTTCAGGCACAAATCAAAATCAATTCTTACGCCACCAATTACAGACCCCACGCGGCTCCACCTGTTAATCCGCAACACAACCCGATCCTAATAGAACTTCCTCTCTTAAATTCGTTGAAATCAGGCAAGGTCTGCAACAGTCTACCTGTAATGCCCACACTACCAACTTCTCAAGAGCAACCAAAAGCAGCCCTTGATTGAATCTCCCGTCCAAAGAGCCATCAAAAGCCTTTCCTGAGCATTAACTCTCAACAGGCTACCAATGAAACTAACCAATACAAAATTTGGAGAACACTTCCTGCCAAGACACACTGTCCCATACTCACAAATTGGTTCACCAAACTTATGCAAGGTCCCTTAATTCGCCTCCCAGGCTCCCACTATTACTAAAACCCTGGTTAAAGATTGTTTTAAAACACTTTCTCAAAGAACAGTCGCCAAGTTTAAGATTATTCGTTAAAATATAGAGCAACCGAAATTTTAAACAAAAACACTGACCCAGATGTAAAAATGCAACTCAAAGAGACTCTGGCCATAAGTCTACCTCGAGAACAAATTGCAAAGCTTTAATCAGACTGTACCCAAACAATTCCAACAATGAACAACTCACAACCAATACATCTAATAGTCTAAAGACAGTTTTAGTTCTTGATTCTCCTAAAATTTCTCCGAGTTTACTTTAATAAAGCCTCTCTAAGGGTTTCTATACCCTAGAAGATGAATAAAAAGATCCCACAATGGAGCTCGATGCGATGACACATTCTTTTTCTAATTCTGCACTTCCGAGAAAGGTGAATGAAAAACTGTTCAACGTAACGTTCGCAAACGTCTAACGTTCTGGGTTATGGAGCATGAAGATGGACCAGAGGTCCCATTCTCCAACAAACTACCAATTCCAAAATCACCGCATGATGAAGTACTGGAATTCTCCAGAATCAACCTTGCCAAATTCATCGATCCATAATTGGAATCGAGTCGACCCCAAGTAATTCTCAAAAAAGGACAATACTTTCGATACACCTTTCCTTTCCCATTCATGGAAACCACTCTATCCCGCTCCACATTTCTGGAATTGGCTGCCAAGGGGTTCTGATACTGCTCTCACTAAGTAATATGAGCATTCGATATTGCTCTTCCTATTACCAACCAACAATAACAGTTAGATTTGGTTGAATTCAACTTATCTCGCATTCATGTGAAGCTTTTCACAAAATTAAATTGAAAATATTTTAAAGACGTCATACAACCTAAAAAATCTCTGGTTTATGACTACCTCTCCCAGTTTTGTTCTCCCTTCTCGCGAGACACGTCTCAATCTTCTTCAATCTAAACCACCTTAAATTACCCCAGTCACATAGAGACAATTGTCTCTAATAGACAACCTATATATTCATAACTAACATGACAAAAAAATATTCATTGCTACTCTAATTTTGAAAAACTTGTTAACTAATAAACATATGTACACAAAGTGATGCATATGTTTACAGAACTTCGACTATGTCACCAATCTAGTTTCAACATCTGAATATAAACGGCTTTAATTATAACCTCTATAGAAAGGCGTGACAATGATAGGGAGATGCAGGAATACTCTCACAAATCTATCCCCTATTCCCAGTCCCTCTCCAAACAAAACTTCATGCAGTAAGAATTCTCTTGTCCATCGACATTACTATATGTTCAATCTACTTAGATCCGAGTAGTGAATTTACTAAGGTCGACTTAGCAGATTTTTTCAAACAGCTCCCTTCACTTCATCTAAGGTCAAGATCTTAATAGATCTCCTACCCCTTTTCCTGGGATGCCTTAACAACAGGACTCCCAACTATAACGTTAGTACACACAACTTCTTCTTGTTATTGAATTTCTTTTTGCTCATTCTTATGATCGTTTTACCTGGGTCCCGCTTTGATTATTTATTCGGCAGCGATCATTACCCAAAGCATTAAATGAGCTTGTTCAAAGCCCAATGCAAAAACCAACTCCAGGTGGCGTTATGATCGAGCGGAGTGGCTCCTTTTTATCAGACACGCTATCCTTTTCTCCTATTCAATAACCGATTTCCGACTGTTGAGGATGCCTTTTGCTTCTTCCAGAAAGTAGTCAACTCGGCAGCGGAAGCTTGCATTCCGCAATCTTCTCAGGCAGGCGGTCGGCAACCCTTGGTGGTCCCAAAGTGCGCACAAGCGCAACCGAAGAGAAGAGAAAATCTAAGGCAACTACAAAGACCGCTACCACCCAAACATATTCATTTTAAGCAGCCGCAGCGAGATCTCGGCGAGTTAATCGTCAAACGCGTAAACCATATTTTCGAACTTACATATCGCCTGTTAACTCCACAACTCCTTCCTTTAGTGTGAAAAGTTACACAGAAAATATCTTGTCGCTTCAATAACTCCTCACCCACAGTCCTCCGTTATGGCCTGATGTAACTGATACGATCTCCGCTCCCTTTATCTCTGCGGGTGGTAGCGGATGCGTTAGGTTATAGTTTGCTAGCCATTCGAGCTCATTCGCTACACTAAGCCTTTCAAAAAATTGAGAACTGACACAAGCACTGCCAAACTTCTTCAACAGCGAGAGGGAAAGATCATACCTACAACGTCTTTTTACACTTCAGAGTATCAAACTGACTCTTCTAGTCAGCAAAAGACGAAGGCCTCTTTTTGGTCAGACATGATTTTATATTATCATGCTCAGTATATACCATCCCTCGCATCAGCATTTTTGCTGGATTATATAACAAATCTGGATCGAATCTCTTTCCATCTATTTGGACTCACAGCTTTATGTATTTCTATCAAACAGGGAAAGATCCGCAAGTGGCGGATACACAAGACCAATTTCACTGACTTACCATAACCTGTAAATTATGGAGAAATGTTCAGGCGCATTTCTCCTGTTCTGGAGACGTCGCAAGTTTTTTCAACTGTCCAGTTTGGCTTCGCACAAAAATCGTTCGACGCGGACCCCTTGTTAACTAGACCACGGACATCGCGAAGCCTCTCAACTGCGGGGATGTTCTTGGTGTCTTCTTTGACCTTGAAAAGCTTACGACACAACATGGAGAACTGGGGATCTCCTTAAACTCCATTCGCCGGTTTTCGCGGACCAACTCCTCTTTTCATGAATGGCTTTTGCAAACAGATCAATCAAGTTCGATGCTCTCTATTCTGGTCACGATACTTTATCTGATGAAGGCGTCCGCAGGTAGTAGTTAAGTGCTACCTACTATTTGC
>JABUQX010067509.1:0-30000 GCA_015478945.1 Trachelipus rathkii
GAGGATAGCAGAACAGCATTTTCATGCCTTTTTTTGATTAACCTTACTACTTCTCCCGAAAACCTGTTATTATCTTCTCTAAATCCAAATACTGAGTGTCTTTTCTATTTTAGGGGAATTTCAATGTACACAACACTGAAATGTTGGGGTCCTCTCATACTGATTTAGGTGGGAAGGAAGCCGAATCATTCAGTATTCTCAACGATCAGGAGCAAACTAATTAAAGAACTAACACACATTCCGGATTCGTCCCAGCCAAATTCTTGAACCACTTAACCTTGTTTTCACCACTAGTCTTCTCTCTATAAACACACCACCTTCGCTCTATCGGTAAAATCTGACCACAGCTTATATCTCTTAATTTTAATACTTTCTCTTCCAACAGCTCCATCGCTGCCTATGCGGTTTTTTCTGGGGCACTTTGATCGGCCGATTGGGGGGGCATTGCATTGCTTCTTCGCTAACTATAATATTGAAGTGACTGCCTTGACTCTTAAGACGCTTCAGATCCTGCGATAAAGTGGGAAGCCTGTAAATGTGTCAATGGGATGAGGCGCAGGGTTCATTCCTTCTTGAGCCTAAAATCTTTTTCTTCCTCAAAATCCCATGTTCGAGTCGTGCTTGTTCCCGTGGCCATTCAGGGCTAGGAACAATGCTTATCGGGTGTGGAAAAACTCTCTTTTGTTCTCCTATCACTCTTGCCACTTTTCATTCATATTCAGCTAGAAATCGTTGCGGGATACTCTTCGACGAGAGCAAGCGGACTTTGCATTCAAACGAAAGTGCGCGAACCTCCTTGGTTCTCCTACTAACAAATCTCTCTGGGCCTCTTGCCAAAAACATCTCTAACAACTTCTGTAGATCATCCCTTTTCCTCCTCTTATTAGCTCTGATGATTCTGTTGTTAATAATTTCCCAACTGAAAAGGCCAATCAATCTCTTTGGCCTCCTATTTTTCTCTAATTCAACCCTGAACGATTCTGGTATTCCTCTTCATCCTCCCTCCTTCTATTCTCAGGTGTCCTATGCTTAACCTTTTGTCATTTCATTTGATCGGGTGCTTGAGCTCCTGAAATCTATGAAAGTTAGGAAAGGCGGGTGCCCGGATGGCATTCCTCTCCGAGTTTTTGAGGAAGTGTGCTTTCGTGGCTGACCCCACCCCTGTCAACTATATTCTCTATGCCGCAATACTAGCACTTTCCCTCAGTGTTGGAAGCGCGCATATGTCCAACCTATTCCGAAAAAATGATGGCTGCTTTGATCCTTCTAACTATCGCCTATAGCTTCAGTTCTCACTTGTATCTTTCCTAAGATCTTGAAAACCCTTCTCACAATCTCACTTGCTTAGATCATCTGGAATCTCTTTCCTTTCTTCTGATTACCAGTATGGGTGCGGCTTCGGTGCTCGAGATCTAGCTGGCGATATGACTTTCTATTTAACAGATTATGGTTTTCCGCCCTTTAGGAATTACGGGAAGACTTGTGTGGTGGCGCTTGAAATATATAAGATTTTGACCGGGTATGGCAACGCGTCACTGCTTCCAAGCTCTCCTCCTTTGGGTTTCCTTCTTCTCTTGCTTAGCTTATGTCTAGCTTTCTTTCAAATCGCTCAATGTCGGCTGTTGTTGATGGGCGCGACTTCTTCTTTTTCTGTCATAGTGGGTGTTCCTCAGGGTTCTGTTTTATCTCCTCTTTATTCCAGCTTTTCATCAATGATCTTCTCACGTCTGCACATCTAACTCTTTCCACTCATATGTCGATGACTTGAATCTTACATCTCTTCAACTCAAACAATTCTTCTGCTCCCTCTTTTAAAGCTTCTAGACATTGGCCTCTCGTCTTAATCTTTCTGATTCTAATCTTTCCGCTGATCTGGATAGAATTTCAGGGATGGGTCGTCTCAAGCTTGTGAAATTTTAATTTCTTTAAAAAGCCCAACTTGCTCAAATCTCTCTCTCTAAGACACTTAACTTTTCTCTCTCTTTCGACGGTTTCTCTGTCTCTCCTGTTGACATATAAACATCCTTGGCCCTTAACATAAACAAAAAAATGTTTTGAAACCTCAAATCACAGTGGTTGCTAGGGCGCCTCAAAGAAACTGGGAGTTTTCTGTTTAGAAGGGCGAGCTTTTTTTTCTCATTCTCTAGTTACTCCCACTATCAAGGGTCTCATCCGCCGCTTGTATGGAGTCTGCGTCTCGTATCTGTCGGAGGGCGGTCTGGCTCTGTTTCAATCGGGCTTTTTTGATAGGGTGCGAGTCAAAGGCCAAAAGACTTTACCCAAACAATCCCAGCTAATGACTAGTTCACTTGACCCTTAATATTTGCGGCGCGATGTTGGTGCTTTACCCTTTCTATAGGTACTGTAGAGGCGATCGGATGACTCGAGTTGGGGAACTATCCACTCGCAGGTGACCTGTGACGTAAAAGCGAGACACCGGGAACCTTACTAACGAACACGCGTCGAAGGAAGGCGCCTCACTGCGCGTTGATTGACTGATTGTGCATAGAGCTGATGGTCGGCAAGAGGGCACTTGGGCTCTTTGTTGCTTGATGTTTAGTATAACTAGTAAGAGACGTTGGTAGCCACCAGTTGACGGCATGAGGGGCGCCGGTGCTTCCTTTCTTTCCATATCCTACCGAGGCCATCTGGTTGGGTTGTGGGAATTACTCGTTCATCCATCTTTCATCTAGGTACGCTTAAGCGTTAGTGTGGTGTGAACTTGGTTTACGCTACGCTGCCTGCCCTGCAATTGTAAAGAGTTTCGCTGACTACGTCTCTCTACTTGTACGAAAGGCCTGCGTCTGTTCTCATCTGCGTAATTTTGGCGTTAGAATGGATTTTTTGAGGCGTTTAATTGTGAGGTTCGCCACTCCTTGACTATAGGGTTCTGCCCGTGAGGTGGCGGGGTTGATCTGGTTGACAACTGTAAACAAATAAAGAATAGCTAAAGGGTTCTAAACCAGGAATTCCTTAGCTAGCTGAACCGGTTCGCCAGACATCATTGCGTGATGTATATAGATCTTAGGGCATGGGAGACCATGCTCGTGAGTCGCGATAGCAAATTCAGGAGTCTATCGTGGTGGTGTGTGTGGGTAGCTGAAGTGAGTGCGCGTACGCGTGCGATAGTGACCATATCACGACAGGAAGCATATAGATAAATAAGAGGAGAAGAGGAAGCTGGATTCGAGAGCCCAGTTGTGACATATGCCGGGCGATACACGCTAGGGCACAACAGCAAGCTGATCAGTAGACCACTGAGATGTGGTGAGGCGTTCGGTTGGTCTCTCTATATTTAAGTCATCAGTGAATAAACGCTACTGAAGAATGAGGATTTGAATAGTGTTAGAATTTGATAAGAGTTCGCTTAGGCCGAAATTGCCATTGACATCGTATAGGTCATTGTACTTTGCACATCACCACACCAGGGAACCTCATCGTAAGAACTGAAGAGACAGTCATCAGGAGCAAAGATAATTCAAATTTGCAGTCTGTGAAAGAGGAGATGAGGCTCATATCCGAAAACATGAGATTGCGTTGCGACCGTACTAGGCGATGAGTTAAGTTGGTTGGTAGATCATCCTTAGTCATGGCGGTGATTGGTTGATGATCACAGGATAGTTTGCGGCTCTCCGATCACTGCTTAGCATACAAGTAGATGAGCGGGATAAGAATTCGGACAGCTCTGCATTGCTCGTGTGGAGTGATGGCAGTGAGAGTGCGGCCTGATTGTGATACTGCTATATAATCAGTTCATAACGTTCGTGTATGTAGGGTTTTGGAGGACTTTGAGAGCGGCATGTGTAACACACATGATACAAGTCAGGTATGACAATGACGTGAGGTGTTATCGTGGGTGATTACCAAAAGGAACAGTCTCTATCGCCAGATACTAGTGAAAGCTTAATGTTTTTGCATCACAATTTGTGAATTTTGAATTTGAGTATTGAATGATATCTATCTTAAAGGATTATTTTATTATGTCCTGTTTGAGTAATAGCGTTTTTTTATTATAACTTTTCGGCTGGATTAATTTGAGGTCTCTTCTTTCATTTTTTTATTCTTTTATATTGTAGCTAGTTAAAGATCTTCTTGTAAATTATGTTAAAACAAAAAAGCTAGTAGCTAAACTTTGTTAATACTTACTTGCAAATGGAAATGGAATATTTTAAATAAACATAAACATAAAAAAGTTATTAATTATTAATATTTGCAATAATTTTCTTAAAGTACTATTTTAAATTTATAAAATAAATAATACTTGGGGCACAATCAACATATGAAATATAAAGAACCAAGTATTGTTTTGTAGCAGAGAATGGCCATCTTGAGTTGGCCTAAGCAGTGCACAAATGTTGCTATCTTATTACTGTGTATTTATTATATTAATTAATCCTAGAGCATCGAGGATCCTCTATGGCATCGGATGAGTTCTAGTAGCTGTTGGCTCTGTTGTAAGCCTTGTATTGTCGCGCCGCGCCTCGGAAGTATGTATGTGGTGACCTGGGATACGAAGGTGCACCGGGGAGCTCCGCATCATCGGCGCATTAGTGCTGGATGTGGCCCTTTGGGTTTTCATTCTACGGGTACTGGGGCATTGCTGGGGCTGCAGTATGTTGCTTATGACGGTCGTCAGGATAGTCAAAGGTGTCGGTGTTCGGCCGCGTCTCGGAGCGGGGATAGCAGAGGACATGGCATGATCCGGCATGCCTATCTCGGACTCTAGCGATAGCTACGGCACGAGGGACTTAAGCGGTGTGTTTTGTGTCTAGTATGTCGGGTGATCCGACTGGGGTAAGCAGTATCTTCGGCAACGCTAGGTGTGCCTCGTCGAGTTGTCATGGTGGGAGCGTAGCTTACCTGTCGTGTTGGAATCGTATTAACTCCTGGCCCCATGCCTGGTTGTTTGCGCGGGCGGAGGATCTATTTGAGCGGTTCTCAGCATCTTGATATATCGCAGTATGCGTATCGGTATCGGCACCGAGCATAAAAAATAGAGTAATCGGTATCGTATCGGCCTCTTTTCTGGTCTCGGTCAGGCATCCGTATATATATATATATAATCTATTATATATATATATATACTATATCCGTATATATATAATAATAATATATACTTATATATAGTATATATATTACTATAGTATATTATTATATATATATATATATAATATATACTTAACTTATATATATATTAGCTATATATATATATATATAATATACCTATATATATATATTATCGTCATGTCTCCAGATTATATGTCCCCATGTATGTAAAAAATATAGCGATAGATCTTGCGTAAACAACTGAATACATTTTGAACCAGCGCATCATTGTATAGGAGGAAAATGACGAAGAAATAAAATAAAGTGAGATAAAAAGTTATAATAATAATAAATAGGTTTCATGTACGATAATTCTCTCGATTCCCCCAAATTTTCGCGTTCCAAAGTCATGAGTCCCCAAATATTTTCTTTTCAATGTTAAGGCGAACATACGCGGCACGCGCACACACACATAGCACGTAGCACACTATGATAGATAGATGTTCTGACTAACCTGACCTAACCCAAACTATATGCAATTTTAAGTTTTTTTAATTTTATTTACTGCTTTAATTTTTATTTTTATTTTTAATTTTTGCATTATCTTTAGTTTTTTCCCCCTAAAGGAATTGAAACATATATACAGAAAGAACGTTTAATTTTTTATGGTATCATGTTTAAATTAAGTTTGGAAACATACGATTATAATATTTTTTGAAGTTATTTATTAAAATTATATATTATTATTATTTTTTTTTTAGTTCTTGCATTACATTGTACGCTGAAATTCAAAATATATTAAGTTTTTATGTAGATATAGTGTTTTTTTAGATACAGGGGGGCACCTAATCTGGAGACTGCCATCATATATATATATATAAAAAATATATTATATATATCTATACTATATATATATAATATATATATATAGTATATATATGATATACTATATATATATAATAATATATATATAATATTATATATAGTATATAATCCCGGTATAAAGGAGCGTCGGCGGGCGTGCACGTTGGCCACTATTAGGTATTAACTTCCGTTTTCCCCACTTTCCCCTAATACACTTTTTGGATTTTTTTTTCTGAAAATCAAGGCCCTATAGTAGGTCATAAGCACACTAAAAAATGAAAAATAACTCAATTTGATGATCGTATAGTGTAATATTTTATTCCTGCTAAACAAAAGATTGCGTTGTGTTTACAAAACCAATGTCGATCTTATTTTTATGTCTTAACTTTGAATAAATTCTTTTCGTCTTTTATTACTTTTATCAAATTACCTGTTTTAATCAATAAACCCTTTATAAACTCTTTTGTTGTCTATTATTCTTTTTACCTTTTTTATTAATAAACTCTTTTGTTGTCTATTATTCTTTTTACCTTTTTTATTAATAAACTCTTTTGTTGTCTATTATTCTTCTTGTAGTTAGATCTTTTATTTCAGATTTGTTTCAACTAGATCAACTAGAACTACTTTTTTATTCCTTTATACTTTCTTCAAGTCTTCAAGTATGAATAAAATCAACTCCGAAAATCAGTTTTTATTTACAAGTTCAATATATATATCATAAATAATATAGGTATTCAATACCTGCTATGAAAATCCACTTTATTTACAAAAGAAATAATTATCATACGTTCAAATTCTTTATTTACAAAGGCTCATCAAAACGAAATTATATACAATTCACAATAATAATTCATCCGAAATAACAGCTTATCTGTCAAGTCAATATCCGAATCCTGTTGTTGCAATTAGATCTTCCAAAAATTACAAGCTCCAACTGGGCTCAAAATTTCAGTTGTTAATGAAAATTACGTCCAATTTAAGTTATGTCAACTTCTGTAACCAAAATATATCCCAATCTCAAATCAAGCCCCTTGGAATTTCAAGACCTGTGATTATGTTCTAGTGAACTGACAAAAACAAAAAACAAAAACTAATGTAAATTCTATTCAAAGGCTATAAAGCACTTCTCATATCAAATAATAAAAATGTGGTCAAATATCTCGAAATAAAATCCAAATTCAATTATTCCCAGAGTCAACAAAATGTTTCAATTATTTCTACCCAAAAACCAAATTTAATTTTATTCCAGAATTTATCAAAATTCAAAATGTTTACTAAATATTTCCACTGAAAAAACTAAAGTTATATTTATTTTTAAAAAATGATCAAAACTTGAAAAGGTTTACGAAATATTTCCACTGAAAAACTAAAGTTAAATTTATTCTCAAAATTATCAAAGCTTCAAACTGTTTACGAAATATTTCCACTGAAAAACCAAAGTTAAATTTATTCTCAAAATTATCAAAGCTTCAAACTGTTTACGAAATATTTCCACTGAAAAACTAAAGTTAAATCTATTCTAAAATTTGTCAAAGCTTCAAATTGTTCACTAAATATTTCCATGAAAAACTAAAGTTAAATTTATTCCACTAAACTCATCAAACTCCTATAAAACACTTCAAAAGAAAACCAAATTCAAGAAATTTTTCGTAAAATTCCCAAAATGCAGTAAAATATTTCGAAAGCAAAAGCTAAATTCAAACCATTCATAAAATTCCCAAAATGTAGTAAAATATTTCAAAAGTAAAAGCTAAATTCAATTTATTCATAAAATTATCCAGATGTAGTAAACTATTTCAAAAAAAAACAAAAGCTAAATTCAAATTATTCATAAAATTATCCAGATGTAGTAAACTACTTCAAAAGCAAAAGCTAAATTCAAATTATTCATAAAATTATCCAGATGTAGTAAACTATTTCAAAAGCAAAAGCTAAATTCAAATTATTCATAAAATTATCCAGATGTAGTAAACTATTTCAAAAGCAAAAGCTAAATTCAAATTATTCATAAAATTATCAAGATGTAATAAACTATTTCATGTAAGGTCTCAGTTCACACTTCCATAAACTATCTAAACTTATTCGGAAAATTGGTTAAGTTACTTTCATAAATCTGAAATGTAAACAATTCCAAAATAATACTGAAATGTGGTCAAGTAACTTTCACCAAACCCAATTGAAAGCAATTCTAAACTTATTCTGAAAATCAGCTAAGTCACTTTAATAAATCTGAAATGTAAACAAATCCAAAATAATACTGAAATGTGGTTAAGTAACTTTCCTAACCCAATTGAAAGAAATTCCAAAATTATTCATTGGATGAGCAGGATGTTAACTTTAATAAGATCTGACTGTAACACAAATTTAAATTAATACTGAAATGTTGGTTAGGTAACTTCCTAAACCAATTGAAAACAATTCATAAAATTATCAAGATGTAATAAACCATTTCAAAAGCAAAAGCTCAAAGTATTCATAAAATTATCAAGATATAGTAAACTATTTCAAAAGCAAAAGCTAAATTCAAATTGTTCATAAAATTATCAAGATGTTGCCACTATTTCCACAGAAACTGAGTCCCAAAACTATCAAGGTAAGGTCTCAGTTAACCACTTCCATAAGACTATCTAAAATTATTCTGAAAATTGGCTAAGTTACTTTCATAAATCTAAAATGTAACCAAATCTAAAATAAGTATAAGCTACGTCTCACAATCTCGACTTGAATCAGCATTAATAAAGTCCAAGTTTCAAAATTACAGAGCCAACTTTTCAACTGAAAAGATAGGCTTCAACTAAACAATAATAAATCCACGTTTCAAAAAGTATAGGCTTCAACTATTTAATACCAAATCGGAGTTTCAAAATATAGGCTTCAACTAAATAATAACACTTTGAGCTTCAAAATATAAGCTCCCACTATATAACAATATTTTTTAATGCTCAGTCAAAAGAACCTAAGTTCAAAATATAGCTTATCCTATGTTAATATTTAAGCCTTTGCTTAAAATTCTCCACTTATTCTCGGTCGTTGCTATTTTAGATAAAAAAAAACCAATTTATACACATCTAATTACCCTTAATCAATTTCCTCCAATAAATACTGAGATCAAAATCGGTTAATGTGTTTGGTCAAAATCGTAATATTTTCTCTAAAGTTTGTTTACAAACAAGTACAGCATACAGAGCATTAATGACAAAAAGTCAAAATCAGTAAATCAAGAATTTTCTCCTCCTATCAAATATCAAAACAATAATTATAGTCCTCTAAGTGACAACTAAACCCAGTCGGGATGCAAAAAAAAAAGCTGGGGGCCTGTGGGGCTTCGTGGAGCCTCGCACTGCAGCCACGTTGGGCAAATCGACTCAGCAAACGCTTCGAATTGAAAAAATTACATTAACACGCAATCCAGAGAACACGGGAATTTGAGTGCAAATCGAAAAACGGCCGAAAATAGGGCCCGTCGGAGTCAGTCTTTTACAAATTGTACAACAATTGCGATAGAGTTTCCATCTCGCGTTAGGGTCTGTAAGGCTTTTTTTGATTTGTTTTTAGTGCTTTCCAAAAAATAATGTTGTCCAAAGCTATTTTATTGTAAATTAGGAATTATCAATTTCAGGGAAGACCGATAGAAAGAAGGCAGACAGAAGGTACATCATAAATTTGTGCAAAAGATAATACGTGAGATGACTTATTGGTAATTCCACTATTCTTTAAGAATAAAATCAGTGTTCTTTAACTTCTTCTCTCTTATATATAATATCATATATATCTATATATATATATATTATATATATATATATCAGTAGTATTTATATATATATATATATATATATGATGTAATATATATATATATATATAAGTTATATATATATTATATATATATATGACATATTATTAACTGTATATTATATATTTTATATATTATATATATATATATATATATAATATATGTTTTGTAAAATAAATAAGTAAGATGTTATCCTAGATTTATTTAACAGAAAATGGAGTATGTTAAAGTTACTGCAAAATATATATATATTTATATATATTTATATATTTATATATATATATATATATATATAGTATATTAAAAATATATATATTATATTGATATATATATATATATATATATATAGTATATATATTAATACTATATATAGTTTGACTAAATTAGCTTTAAAAACCTTCTAATAAATTTTCATATTTATATTTTCATATATATATATGATATATATATTATATATATATATATATATATATAATATATATATATATATATATATATATATATATATATATATAATATAAATATTATATATAAATTATATTATGATGTATGTAAATATAATATATATATATATATATTAATAATAATAATAATAATAATAATAATAATAATAATAATAATAATAATAATAATAATAATAATAATAATAATAATAATAATAATAATAATATGAAATATTTAGAGGGTCTATAAATGCTTCTAAGCGGTTCTAAGTGTCTACTAACTAGCAATAATTCTGGTATCTGTTTTTACCAAAATTTTCTGATATGCTGATAGTTTATTTATTAATACAGAAGCAGATTAAAGTCATGAGTAATTTCTCATCATATCATGAAATAAAAGTAGGAAATAATTTTTAATATTTTAAAAGTTTCATAAACCTCTATACACAAAAATATGTAAATACTTTTTCCCAGAATTGAATAATGATGTTATGTTATTATCACAATATATTTTATTTTGTAAAGTATGATGCATTACACATATATATTAAATACAAAAAATATTTTTATATCTCTCAGATATGTTCCAAAGGTTCAGGATTACTTTGAACAAACTATACCACAGATGTTACCTGGAGATTTTAAAAGTCATTTTAGATTCAGTAGAGGTCAATTTTCAAGTAAGTTTATTATATATAGTATTTATATATATATATATATTATATATATATATATATTTAGTATATATAATAATATATATATAATATATATATATTATATAATTTATATATATATTAATTATTTATTATTATTTTAGGCGAGGCAGCTTATTCCCGCAAAAGCGGGGTAGTGGTACGTGCAGCTTCCTCATACATATTTCCTTCTTCTCGCCTCACCCACCTCTCATTCCATTCTAATTCTTCGCCAACAACCCTACCTTCTCCACCGCTCATTCCGCCTCTCATGCCTCCAACATTTTCGCTTTATGTTCCCAGCTCCCGCACACGCACAACATTCCCTCATTAAATGTGTGGTAACGTTTATCGAGGCACAACCATTCTTCGTTGGTCTCCCCCTTCCTCTCCTTCTTATCCCCTCCGCCTAAAAATAAGCTACATGACAGAAAAAAAAGACAAAATATAGTATTTATAAGTGGAAATTAAAAATAACAGATTAAAAAACTAACAGAATAATAATACATATTACCTAATACATATAATACACGAAAAATATAAATATAAAGATTGATATTAGAATATGAATCAAAAAAAAAAATGATACGAAAATAAAGAGATAAAAAACAATAAAAACAATTAAAAATAATAATACAGTATTGTTAAATGAAAATGATATTGAAAATTTTATTCAAAATAAACTTCTTTCAAAAGTCTACTAACCACCGCTCTGCTCTCCAAATTCTCTCCACGATGTCGGGCAAACCCATCTTAACATTCCCTACTCCGCTCTTCTCACCCAAACCATTCTTTCAATCACATCTCTCTCTTATTACCCTATTCCCAATCCTCTCTCTCTTACTAACCCCTTCGACCGCTAGGGACAAACCGCTCTCAACCCTTATTCACATCCAACAAGCGTTCTTAATTTCCTATGCTCGTTGTGGAACCTAGGCATTCAGCCCCATATTTTCATCGACCCCAGTATAGTACCGCTGGAACAACCCCAGGAATTTTTTTCCGAAACATACTTAGCGGATCGTTGGGCCTTGAATCGTCGTATGAATGTCCGTTGATAAATCCCCCCTTTCCAATAATTCCTCAAACACTCTCAATACTGCTGCCATTCCTTCTCCTAGCTCTGATGAGTGCTATCTCTCTTCCTTCATCCCTCCTTTCCTTAACCCAAATCGCATCCGCTAGAAATATGCTGAAAACCTTTAACTTCGTTCTTCCAGTAGCTAGCACCTCTTACTGCCTATCTAATCTCTCATCTAACTCATCCCGCGTCAATCTGTTTCCTCCTCTCGAAAACACTAACATAACTTTACTTCTTACCTGGATTATCTAAGAAACCCTTTTGTCCACACACTACCTCGACCAATTTGATTATTGATCGTCCGTGGTACATTCTCTCAAACTCCTTCACCAAATACTTCAGACCTTCTGAATCCTTCGCCACTAAGGCAGTATCATCGGCGCAAAATAATTGAAATGTATCATGTTCACTTCCCATCTTATCACCCGCTATCCTCATTCATTCACCCCTCTCCCCTCCAGTCAATCATTCTCTGCAAACAGCTCTCTCATAAAGATAAATTGAAAAGCCACGGCGACATTAACACATCCTGTCTGCAACCCTCGTTCTCCCGTCCACTTTGGCGGCCAAACATCTCACTATCCCCGTCGGCTGAATCACATCTCACACACATTCTGCTATTCCTATACAAGGCCCTAATACCTTACCATCCTTAATTTTACGCCCCTACTCCATGTTCGTATGCAGCACCTTGCGCCTCCCAATAATTCAACTCTTCTCTTCAATCTATCATATGCTTTCTCCAGATCTAAAAACCCATACATAACCTTCCTATATATATATAATTATATATTATAATTAATATATTATATATGATATATATAATCATATATATATATATAGATATATATATATATAGTATATATATTATATTATATATATGTGATATATAATATATATATAAGAGGTGCACACAGGCACGAGAAAAATGGAAAAGTTAGATAAGAGCATGATCACAAAAAGTGGACCCAGACAGATAAATAATCTAATCAAATAAAGTACTGATTTACTTAAAATGTTTTTAAAGAATTTTATTACGTGGGGATGCGGCCAGCCGGCATGGTGCTGTGGGTGGCTCAAGCGCTGCCTTTGCAGGTTGTTCTATGTCTCTTTGTGATTATCCTAATATATGTAAATTTCTTTAGTATGTGCGTCTAGAAACATTAGCGTCCCATATAGGTAGGGCTAACAAGCTGATGCAATATTAAGCATTTCATGCAGGTTTTTTCTTCTTTGTAAGACATCGAATACTGTGGCACATCTCATCGTTAATTTTGAAGTCTCTATGAACAAGAAGTTTTTATCAAGAAAAGATATTTTAATTTATTGAAATATAAGGATCGTGCATGTTTGTTCGTTTATATAGAGCGGACCTTAAGTTTAGAATTGTCAGTTAGTAGCTCGAGTCAGAATAGTCTCATAACTTCGAATACTCTTCATATATTACTATACTGTATTTTATATATATGTTAGTCAAGTATGATTGTCTAGTTAGATGAAATTGGTAATTATATCTTTATAGTATATGATAATAATATCATATATATAGTATTATATAGTATAGTTAATAAGATAGGATATTATTGATATATATGATATTAATATAATGATACTATATATATATATATCGATTTATATATATATATTATATATATATATGTATAATATATATATCTTTTTTTTTTTTTCTCCTAGCTTGAAGGTCCATAACACCTTCTGAAAGAATATCCCATATCTTGTCTGAATCTTCCCACTTTAGAAGTAACTATGTTCGTTGTATCTTTCGAGAAGAAGGTGAAATATTTTCGTTTGCGGCTTCGCAGTATAACATGTTCGTGGATGTTTGTTTATGTAATCTTAGGACTGGATGTGTAATGTAAGCAAGGGTTAGGATGAGATTGTTGGCTCAGTTGGAATGTATCATGGCGTTATGTGGAGGTATGCTATTGCGTTTGTTGGAGGCTTGATTTCTTGTATCTGAGGATGCGTTCGATGTATTATGTGTTGTAGGTTGGACTGTGTATTAGTATAACTGAAAGTCTGGCAGTAGTTTGGGATGAGTTGTGATGAATCATTTCCGCCATCCAAAATCTCGTCCTTTGACACTGTCAGGTGTTTTGTTAGTGGTCGCCTACTTAGGCGTCTCGACAGTGCATTGTTATCCGAGGGTGTTGGGGTGAGCAAACTATTGATATGAACAGGAACCGCTTCCCATGGCTGCTGTTTTTTCAGCCCAGTAACATGGCCGCTTCTCTGTGGAGCCATGTACCTGACTTGGTGCAAGAAACTGCAAATTATATATAGCAGTATATTAATATATTAGAGGGCGTGGATCATATGTATATTATCATAGAGTAGGTATAATGTCATATATGATATGATAGTATATAGTACGATGTTATGTACTGGTGTGCGGGATGCTACGAGGTGGGTTATCGATGTAGTGAGTCGTTGTCACTGGACAAGTATTGTCTATAAGTATAAGTAGTCGTACAGACGGGCTGATTGGGGGAATAGCATCTAGCCATATGATTAAATTATATAGTCTCTATGGGGGCGGTATATATTATGATTATAATATATATGATTAGTATATATATATATATAAAGCAATATATATATATATATATATATATATATATATATTTATTTTTTCAGAATTTACTGAGAGACTTGCAGTTTGCCCATAACAATGCCCCAGAACTAATTAAAAATTGGCCATTTGAAAAGCTGTGCCTTGCTAGTATTTGGGTTCTTTCAACCCAAGAAAGTTATCGGTCAGTTGCAGATAGATTTAATACTTCTAAATCTGTAATTTTTCAGTGGTTACATTATTTTACTCGACTTCTAAAACAGGAAAAGAATGGAGAATTGCACTGGCCAGATGAGAATGAAAAACAACAGTATGTACATCAGTTTCTACAACGAGGTTTCCCTGGAACAATTGGAGCCATTGATGGTTGTCATATTCAAGTTAGTAAGCCGTCAGAAAATGCTGAAACCTATTATACTAGGAAAAATATACATGCAGTGAACTGTCTGGCAGTTTGTGATGCTCAAAAGAAGTTTATTTATGTATATATTGGAGATCCTGGAAGTTACCATGATAGCAGAGTCTTACGACGATCTACCCTTGGCCAAAGACTTTTAGAAAATGCTGCTTATTTAAATCCATTTCATCTGATTGGCGATAAAGCTTTTCCGCTGAATGTTTCGCTGATGGTTCCATATAGAGATAATGGTCATTTAAATGAAGTACAAAGTCTTTTTAATTACAAACTTTCTAGAGCGAGAATGGTGATAGAACATTCCTTTGGTCTACTGAAGAATAGATTCAGAAGGCTGAGATATTTAGAAGTAAAAGATTTAGAAAATATAAGTTTGATTATATATGCTTGTTGTATCATGCATAACATAATAACAGATGAAGATGAATATATTGAAGAATGAGAATTGATTATGATGGAATATCCACGGTAATGATGAATGGCCTGAACCTTTAAATAACGGCGTCAGATATAATTAGCTGGCATGTAGCAAACGTTGACCTTATTGCTGCCGACTATACTTTATTTCATAATTATTTGTTATATATATAGATAATATATATATATATTTATATATAGATGTTTCTAAGTGTGATTCGATATATATATATATAGTATATTATATATATATAATATATATATATATATAGGTATATACTGTATATATATAATGACTTATATTATATATAAATATATGGATTATGAAATAGATGTCTTTGACGCAAATTAATTTTATTAATTGTTTTTAGTACTTGCAGTAAATAGAAATATTTGTACTTTAGCTTACATCGTGTTTCATTGAAATATATTGCCTTTTTACTTAAAAATAAAAAGCTTAGCAAAAATAAATTTCTGTTACAATTAAATTGTAAAGTGAGAAAATAAATTTTCAATACATTCCTTGCTATAATTTATTATAATATATTATAGTTGGTGGATATATATATATAGTTATATTATATATAGTATAGATATTTATATATATATATAAGTAATATATATATTATGATGATATATATAGTATATATATAATTTAAATGTTTGATTAAAATTATATATAGTATATATAGTATATAATATCATATATATATATATAGTATAATATAATATATATATAATTATAATATATATTATGCACGTATGTATAGTGTTATATATATAGTATATAGTGATAGATATATATATATATATATATATATAGTATATAGTAGTGATATATATTATATAGTAAGTAGATATTATGAATGTTATATATATATACTTATATATATACTTATATATTAGACAAAAAGAGAATTCTTACAAGTTTCTAGTTTTGGGAAACTATGCGATATTCTGTGAATGAAGAAAGAAAAAAACAACTATTTTTAAAATACAGTATTTTTAGTTGTACTTATGTTTCTTGAAAAATTTCCTTTTACTTAACTCATGCTATTTAAAAATAAAAATCCTTCGAATATTATAATACACTGAGTAAATTGTTATTTAGCTTTGAGTGATAGAGAAAAATAAAATAAATTTCCTTTAAAATTGATCCGTGTAAAAACTAAATCCAATAAATTCCTATACATAAATCAAAGAAAAAAATTCTTATAAGTTTTTAATTTTGGGAAAGTATGCCATATTCCGTGAATAAAGATAGAACAAAAAACTATATGCTTGAAAAGAGTAAAAATAAAAAACAATTTTTATTACTCTTCATGATGATTTTACCTCGGATTTTTCTACTGCATTAGCAATTCTTTTCATTTCGGCAGTTAGAACTTTAACTGCATTATCAATTGACGCTGCTACTTGATTTCCTGATACACATAGAACTTCAACTGCATTATCTACTGATTCTGCTACTTGATTTCCTGATATACTAACAGCATTGGTTAAGTCTTCAAGTATTTTTTTTTGATCTTCCATGTAGGAATGGAAGTTCGGGTCCCTTTCAACACCCTTAAATTTCTTTCTTTTGGCTTCACCTTTAGGTGAAGCAGAATAACTTCTCCTCTTAACTAGCTTGTCTGAAAAGTTTTTAACTTCAAATGAGGGTCCTGGAATGGCTAATTCTTCATGCTGAATTCTTCCTTCTGGTTTTGTAGTTTTAATATTTGATTCTTGTTTGTTAAAACTATCAATGGTTGCTACTGGAGGAGGTGTACTTTCTTTCTTTGTTTTTGAGATAATTTCTGCATTATTACTTATATTATTTATATATTATATATTTATATATATATTATATATATATCTTTTATTTATTTTTATTACTATATATTTATTATATTACTATTTCTTATACTTATATATTTTATATATTTATATATTTTATATATTTACATTTATATTTATATATATTTATTTTCTCTGCTTTATAGAATATATATTTATTATCTATTATATATTATATATTATATTTATATTATATTTTTAATATGCTATTAATTGACTAGTAAATTGGGACCTGTTTATCTAATCCACAATACTACAAAACTGAAAGGTAGACGTAAGAATTTAGAGGACTTCAAGGATGCCGCATAAAGTTTGTCACTTCAAAAGTGCCGCAAGCCGAAAGGTCACTGCCTCTAAATTCTATATTCTATATTCTATATATTCTTTATTCTATTTTTCCTATATTTCTTATATTCCTTATATTCTATTTATTCTAGCTTCTAGCACGTTCCGACTTATTTAGAATTATCCCCGGTATTAGTGCTAACCCTAGACTCTCACTCGTGAGTGTGTGGTATTGAGAGATAGGTCGCTAGAATGCTTTCCTTCTATCGAGTTATTACCTCCACCCCCTTTTCATAGTGTGAGAGTGTGCTAGTTAGTATTGTATGAATACACCGGTCTTAAGTTTGTCTACCTAGGTTATTGGGTATACGGGGAGTCGATTTTGGTGGTATATTAGATAAGTGTTGGATGCTTCCTTCTATGAGTTAGTACCCATCCTTTTCTAGCAACTTTTCTAGCAATGACTGTCCATTCATCATAGAATACAACCTACATATTTTAGGTCTATCACTAGTGTTTTAAGGTTGTGATTCGATTTCAGATTGGTATGTATTAGATAGTTGTAGTTGTTATGGTTTCCTCTATGAGTTATTACCCCTACCGCCTTTTTTCTAGTTGCAAGTATTCCAACTTCTGTTATTTTTTTCGCCGCTAAAGAGTTGAACTTGGTGTCTACTCTCTATGTTTCGAGATATGCCGAGTTGATTTCTGGCATTACCGAGTGGATCAGAGCTTTCCTTTAACGGTCTTTTGCACCGGTGCTTGCGGTGCCATTTATTATATGTATATATATATATATTATATATATTTTGGTTTTAAAGGCTTTCAATTTTAAGATATTTCTCTTTCAATACTGGCTACCTATCGGTTGTTGAATGTGCAGGCATGTCTATGTAGAACCTGCCTAACTTGAGTCTCTGTATTGTATACTGTCCCTAACCTCACACCTACCTCACACTACACACAACACACACCACCACACACACCACACACACACACACACACGGATACGTTATAACACACGCACCCGCTAAGGTCTACTTATACATCCCACACACACACCATACCCGCTAGGTCTACTTATAACAATCACATCACACCCTGCCAATTGATACACACACCCACCCTAGCTCACACCTCTACAGCATACATACACACACACCACATATACCAACATACACATCATACACACACATCACACATCTATGACACTTATACACACATACACACACCATAGTCACTTACTACCCACCCATAGACACTTAAACTCACCCATAGACACTTACACAACATACACACACCTCATTTAAGACACTTACACGCACATATATATATTATATATAACCGTATATAGCTATATAATATATATATAGCTAGGCGGGGTGTCTTGGACCACTTTAGGTATACCTTTGTCTTCCCACTTCCCTAATGCACTTTTTGGAATTGGTATTATTCTATATTTGAATCGATGAATATTTATCAAGAAATCTTTTTCTAGGTAAAGGAGTGTACAAAGTTGCGAAAAGTCAGATTTTTTTAAGAAAATTGTTTAGTAGCAAGCTTCTGGCACTAATTACGAAGCTTGCCAGACTAAATAAATTTTCTAGAATGAGTTTGTGGGTTTATAGCTTTTCTGATCTTAGAATTTTGACTTAGTAAAATTTTTTCAGAAATGATACATCCAATTTCAAATATGAAATTTTCCCCTTGGAATTTTTTTTTATGAAATTCAAGGCCATATAGTAGGTAATAGGCACACAAAAAAATAATAATGTATTCTAAATAATAAAAGTTTTAAATAAAGCTCCTTCAGCCTGACCTTGGAGGGGTGAATCGGACTACCATTGAGGGGTGGAGAATCGGACCATCTGTTTAAATTCTTCTTACACATTACAAGATCAATTTTATATTTTTAATTTTTTTAAAGAGACTCTAGATTATTTATTAAATGAGTAGAACGTAAATAAGTGTCAACAATGATTACATAAAAAATAAGAATTAAAATAAGATGTTCCGATTCACCCTTCTCCGCTCAAAAATTTTGACACTTTTTTCTGATTCCAATGTATTTTTTTATAAATTTTGGAGCATTCGTATTTTGAAATATTATTTTGTCTTTTTCCTCTTTCTAATATGTAAATTAATTTATACGTAATAAAAATGTCATAAAAATACAGCAAGAGAACGAAAAAGATTGGTGTGCAAAGTCAATCTCTTGTCCTTTACAGCGGGTGATTCGGACCAAGTTAGGCCCCGTGGTTTTTTGCCACTAATACTGCTTGGAACAAAAATTTTACTTTGCCCAGTATATAAGCTAACATATCGAGTGTATCCACTGAAATAAATTAAAATCCATCCACATTTTTTTTCAGTTGTTTAACAAAGTTAAAAAACTCTACATTTTTCAAAAGTGTAAAATTATATTGAATGGCCATTTTGTACCTCTAATTTCTTATTATATTTTTTAAAATCATTAAAAACTCTCTCAAAAGAATTAAAGATGACTAAATAAAACTTGTAGTACAACCACCGCGTCGCTATTAAATGAGCGAAAATTTTCTATTTTTTATTTTTATTTTTTTTATTTAGAGTGACTGAATACCCATCTAAAAAGGCCGGGCCCGGGTCAGCCCTGCCGACGTGATAATATTATTATATCATATATAGTTATATTATATACTAATACTACATATAATATATATATATATATATATATATATAATTATAAATTATAAACAATATATAATAATATATATATTATATTATATATCTATATATATATATAGTATATTATATATAATTATATATATATCAGAGTCTGGGCTTGCCTATAATTTTTTGGATTGCGCCTGCGCCTATGGCACTCTTGGACTAGTGCGCCTAGCGACTATATTTTTGTCACAATCAATGCGCCTGCGACTTTTTGCAGGCCGATACATGTTTGATAATTTATTTTTGCCAAAGTAAACTTTAGGGCAATTAATAAAAATTGGCTTTTATCAGGAAGAAAAACAATTTATTAATTTTTGTAATTAACACTGTAAACTAATATCTTACACGTCCTCTTCTCCTCAATGTCCCTTGACTGTCCATTGTTTTCCCCCAGTAGATCCAGCACGAGTACTTGCTGCAGAAGTTGCAAATTTTCAGAGCCATAGTTTCGCAAATTTATTTGTAGTTAAGAAACTTATATATATATATATATATATATATATACATATTATCCATAGGTGACTAGTCTATTTATATATATATGGATATATATATATAATTATATATTATATATATAATATATATATATATATACGGTTTTAGAATTGAATACAAGTTAGCCATCCTTCTAAGTTTCTACTTAATGGTAAAAAAATGCTGTTCCTATCATAGGCTACGGCTATAGGTCGCAGTAGTAATTGGCTGGTGCGCTATTCTTTAGTCTATCTTTTAAATATTGTTGCCGCCTATGCACTTTTTGCGCCTATGAATTGATAGTGCGCCATAGGCTTGATATATCCGTGCATATATATATATTATATATTATATATATATATATATATATTATATATTATATATATTATATATATATAATATATATATTATATTATATATATATATATACACACTCACTCTTTTATGTATTGTATATTATTATTATATATTATAAATATATATATAAATATTATATATATATATATATTTTATATATATATATATTATATATATATATAATATTATTATATATAGGTTAATTGTTACCCTGCAGAGGGTTGTCATCCCTTATTTTTATGAAAGATCACAGTGACATACCTAAAAAATAATATGAAGAATAGTGATAAATGAAAAATTGTCGCTCTCTTTTAGGAATAATAAGAAGTTTACAGTCTCTCCAACTTTTAAATTCCCCTAGACTTCTTATACGAAAAATTTAGTGGGCCTCAATGCTCGTTTTAAGGGCCATTCTAGTTCGTTATGAAAGATTTGTTAATTTTCTACATAGATTTTCTCTGTGGATACCTAACAAACTAATCCCAACCTGACTTAGAGGGTCTGAAATGAGGATCTAACAATGGAATCGATTTAATATGAAAATTATATGGGATTTTCAACAACTTTGGGCTGTAACATTTTTCCTAAGATGATGATTTTAGTTTTCACATTCTTCATTATTATTTTTTTTAGCGTATTCCTGTGAATTTCATAAAATTCTGGGTGCATACCCTTCTGGGTAATTATATATATTATATTATATAATATATAATATATAGTATATATATATATTATATATATATATATATATATATAGTATATTATATATAATTATATATATATATATATATTTAATATATTTACATACAATAGAATATAAATATATGGTAATTTTTTACAATAAGTGCTTTAAAATAGAATTTTTATGAAAATCACAGCATAGACTCTAAAATAATAGTTATATGAAAAATAAAAAAATAAATTATTTGTCGCTCTCTTTAGGAAAAAAAGTTTCAGCATCTCAAAGTTGTAAAAATCACATAGACTTTTCAATATTGATCCATCCAGGTGTCTCATTTCAAGCCCTCTAAGTCAGGTTATGATAAGTTTTGTTTAGGTATACACAGAGTAAATCTATGTATGATATTAAACATAATCTTATCATACTGAACTTGGATGGCCCTAAAACGAGCACGAGGGCCACTAATTTTTATTATAAGAAAGTCTATGGGTAAAATTTTAAACTTTCAGAGGCTGTAACTTTTTTTTTTCCTAAAGATACTGCCGATTTTCGTTTTCAACTATTCTTCATTATTATTTTTTTAGAGTATTTCGATGATTTTTCAAAAAAAATAAAATTTCGTTTTTTTTAATAACAAATCCTATGGGTTTTTTACAACTTTGAGAGTGGCTGTAACTTTTTTCCTAAGAGACCGACAAATAATTTTTTTTTTATCTTCATTACTATTTTTTTAGAGTCTATGCTGTGATTTTTATAAAAATCTGTTTAAAGGCACTTATTGTAATAATAATTTACTTTCTTATATATAATTATATATTTATTTATTTAATTATATATTTATTTATATTTATTTATATTTATTTATATATATTATTATTATATATTTATTTTTATTATTATATTATTATATTATTTATATTATATATTTTATATATATTTTATATATATTATATATTTTATTATATATTATATTTATATATTAAAAATAATATATTAAAAAATTAAACGGGAATCCATTCAATTTAGGCCTATCATTATCGGCCGTATTCCTAATACCTGGGTGTGGCCTAATAAAAATACGTACTGAAATCTGCTATTAAAATATCACTGGCTATTAAAATAATTATACTCTTGGTACTTAATATGTATCCTAATCTTATGAAATGATTAACGTTATATTAGTTACACTTAACATAAAGTTAACTAAAATAGTTAAAAAACTTTTGACAAGTCCATTTTCCAACACTATAGTTTATAAAAAAGAATGTTGTTGTAAACAAACTATTTTCACGACGAGCCCGCCCGTTTGCTACTATCCGAATTCGAGGATGTAAAAGAACGGGCGCCATTTGTCCTGTTGACGTTTCTGACGTAGAAGTGCGCTTAAACGGGCTTCTAAAAACGATGCATGTGAGCCTGAGTGCCCGTCCGGGCTGCAGTCGGGCTTCCACGAACGCAGCTTATGATACATTTTATAAATCGGCCATGTTGCCAGAATTCTTCCTATTGGCATAGTAGCCAAAAAAAATATTCAAAATGCAAAATATAGTTTTTCATAGAATAAATAATATTCTTCAACATAATTAAATAATTTTTATAAAAAAATATTAGGCGTTTTCCTTCAAATTTTTTTTTTTTACCACGAATAATACTAAAAATATTTGTGATAATAATAATAAACTTATGTTTACCTATCAAGAAAAATTAAATTTTGTTTTAAGTTTTGGCGGCAACATTTCCCGTAAAATGTACAGTAAGCACATATACAAGATGGTCTGAAAATTATAACATTGGATTGAAGTACTATAATTTTAATTATATATATTGTGGTGATGAGGTCAGGTCAATTTCACCAACATAGCACTCGAATGCAAATGCGGAGTTTATTAACGAACTCTATTTTCTCACTATGACAAAAGCAAATCTGGCAATATTTTTGAGTAGCGTTCTCTTCTTACTTGCCGCCATTTTCGCACGACAACGACGCTTTCTAATTGCTCACAAGAATTATGGATTTTTACTGTATTATGAAGGCTTAAAGCTTATTAAAGCATGTGATATTTCTCTTTTTGCCATGGTGAGTAAGATGACAGTGCAAATATATTTATTAATGTATAATAGTGCAACAATAGTGATAAATGTTGGTACCCTGTGAAAGTGGCCGTTATTATAACATATTTCTGTATATATTTTGCTTAGCTAGCTTATCCTCATGGTAGCACCCTTAGATTAGTATATACTAAGGGCCTATTATTTTATGTAAGCCACTTTCATGGGGAACCTACGGCCGATTTTTGTTTGGCCACTAATATCTTTTAAATTTTTATGTAGGCCAACAAGTAGGCCATCAAGTAGGCCATCTAATAGGCTCGGCCCAATATTTTTATTTGTTTTTTATCATATCAAAAATTTAATCATTTTTATTATACAAAATTTAATGTAAAATAATTATTTATTATATTTTATGTTAAATTTAGTTATATTATTTTTATTTCTTAGTATTAATTATTCTATTTTTGTTTAATTCCCAGGTTACTGGGGTCCTTGTTTTTTCTTCTAAATATAAAATCAACGTCAATCAAGTCGTTTGAATCAACCAGCATCCCGCTAAAAAGTAGTGACCATTGGAGTGACATCGAAGCCTACCAGTGGAAGTAGGCTCCCAACACCTAGCCAGCATATTTATCCCCAGCTACGGGCCTACCAAATTTTCGTGCGCAGCTTCAAAGCACGCGTTGGACCCCATCCATAGGCCAGTCACTGAAGGAGGACCGTCCTGGTTGCCAGTGCAACAATTACCAACTTTTTATTTTTACTAATGATTATATTATTATATAAATTATTCATTTTTTATTATTATTATTATTATTATTATTATTATTATTATTATTATTATTATTATTATTATTATTATTATTATTATTATTATTATTATTATTATTATTATAATATTAATACTATTATTATTTATTATTTGTAATTTAATTTTTATTTTTTAACTATTTGGAATAATCTTCAATGCTGAGGTGTCGAATACGTGTCAAACAGCAGAAACAAAAAAGTTGTTAAATCAAGGTCACGGGAAATAAATATTCTCTAAGAAAAAAAAAGTTTTAGTATTTTTTATTTTTATCATATTTCCTGCCAGAAACAAAAAAGTTTTAGTTTTTTTTTATCATATTATCTACCGTAAAACAGAATAAGTTTAGTTTTATTTTCGCGCTGTCATCTTTTGCATTATTTACTTATTTACTTTCTCTAGTATTAGTGCTGTGGTTTTCTTATCCCTTATCCTCACTAGGAAATCAGAAACCTTCTACCTCATACTTCAGCGGTTGTCATGTGGGCAAGTAGCGATGACACTCATCCACACCCATCCTCCACCCCCTTACCACTTTCGTCTCCCTCCTTTCTACCCTCACCATCCTGAAACATGGTTTTCACTAGTAGATGGCATCCTTCGTACTATCAGTGATGAGGCGACCAAGTACAGTACGGTTTTGTCCTTCCTGCCTGAGGATGTATCCCTCCGCATTAGGGATTCCATCCCTACCCTGTCCGCTTCTTCTACCCCTTACTCAGATCTTCGTACCCTCTTGATCTCCCGCCTGTCCCTTTCTCAGGAAGCCAAGTACGAAGAACTCCTACGTGGCACCTCACTAGGAGATCAGAAGCCTTCTGATCTCCTGGTGCAGATGCTCTCTTTGCTGAGTGGACCCCCTACTACACAGGAGTCAGGTTTTGTCCGCACTCTCTTTATCCAGAAACTGCCCAGAGATGTGCAGTATTTCCTCGCATCGATGGATCCAAAACTTACTCTTCAGGAGGTTGCAGAGAGAGCCGATGGTCTTATACGCTTCTTCAACTCTAATGCTCCCGCTGTTTCTGCCATCGCTGCTCCTGTGTCTGTTTCCTCTTCTCCTGCAGCTCAGGCACTTCCCTTTTCCTCCTGCTTCATTGCCTCTCCCGTCTTCTTCGCTTCCTTCTCCCTATACCTTCTCTTCACCCCCCTCTGTGGTCTCTCCGGTTTCCTCTTCCGCTGCTGCTTCTTCTTCTTATCCGGTGTACCCGCCCCATCCCTCGTACCCCTGGTCCATCTCCAGCGCCTCTCACGACCCCTGTTCCTCCCGTTTTTCGAGTATAGAGACCCGTCTTTCGGCTTTGGAACATGGCATGGCAGACATGAAAGCGGAGCTGATGTCCATCTCCGCCATGCTACGGTCTCAAAGGGACTCTCGTTCCCGCAACCTGCTCCTCTTCAGTCGTCGTTCTCTGACGTTCTCCCACCCAGGCCCTAACGCAATATCCCTAACGGATATGTTTTTACCATACCACGTTTGGGCACCGAAGGCGAATAAGTGCAACCAACCCTGCACTTTTTCGGGAAACCCCCTAGCCAGCGGTCCATAAAGGCGGTGGATCCAGCTGGCCACCCCTCTGTTTGTTCTTCCTCTCCGCCTTCTTCGCCTCAGGATGTCCTGCGCCTTTTCGACAGGTCTACCAACCTCTTCTACCTTATCGACACCGGAGCCTCGTATTCTTTGCTACCTCGAGATGCTACCCGTGAGAAGTCCGCTGTTCCTTCTTGCCTGACGCGGGCTCTTTACGGCTGCAATGGAGTACTATCCCCGTCTATGGTGAGCGCTTGTGCACCTTAGACTTTCACTCCGCCGTCAATTCCCCTGGGTATTCGTGGTTGCTGGACAGTGGAACCCAACCCATTTTCCTGTCTCATTTCGACCCCTTATGTTGATCTACGAAACAGGAGAATTGGTTGACGGTTCTATCGTTCTTGTCTTCTCAGGTACCTGTAGTTTCTTCTAGCTCTTCAAGACATTTTCTGCTGTTGCTCCTCTCCTTCTGGTAACTCCCTCTTCTTCACCCATCCTCGAAGGATTATCCGGCTCTTGTTGAACTCCTGTCTTCTTTCTCCCTTTTCAACATTCTGTGCGCCACCATATAGAGACTATGGGCTCTCCCACCTTCGCTCGTGCTCGGCGTCTGCCTCCCTGAACAAGCCTCAAGGCACGCCAAGCGGAGTTTGAGCCAATGCTCGAACTTGTATCGTCCGCTCTTGTCCAAAGTTCATGGTTCCTTCCTCTGCCACATGGTTGCCTAAAAGGTGCTTCTGATTGGAGGCCTGTGGAAAAATTTTAGGCTCTGAAACGCTTGTACATACAATCGCATAACCCGGTCTCGCAATCCAGTCTTCACCTTTAATCTGGCTGGTAATCTATTTTTAGCAAACTGGACATTGTCCAGAGCTTACCATCAATTCCCAGTCGCGATAGGGACATACCGAGACGATCATCAACCCCTTTTGGCTCTTTGAGTACACCGCAGCCTTTCGGCCTGAGGGCGCCGCTCCGACTTTCCAATGGCTTCATCGATGATGTTCTTAGAGGTCTTCCTTTCGCCTTTTGCTTACCTCAATGACCTCTTTATAGCTTCCTCTTCTCTTCCAAGCATGAGCAACACGCTACGTGCCGCGTCTTTTGTCCAGGTTTGTATGAATGTGGCATTCGCCTCAGCCCGGCAAAGTGTATTTTTGGTGTCCCTTCTCTTACCTTTCTAGGACATACTGTCTCCGCTGATGGTATCTGTCCTCTTGCAGAGCGCGTCGAGGCCATTCGCACCTTCCCTAGGCCTGTTACTCAGAAGCAGCTTCGTCAGTACCTCGGCATGCTTAACTTCTACCATCGTTTCTTAAACCGGGCCGCTGATATTCCTTCGACTCCTCACTGCCTCTCATCCGCCCCAAACACTGAGCAGTTTCTACGAAGTGGACTGTCTACGAAGCCTATTTCTTTTTTAAGCTTCCAAAGAAGCACTCGCTTCTGCCACACTCTTAGTCCACCCCCAGGACTCAGCTCCGACCAGAGTTCAGGTAGATGCCTCCGATTTTGCTGTCGGAGGTGTTCTTCAGCAGCACCTGAACGGAGTGTGGTCTCCTCTCGCCTTTTTCTCTCGCAAGTTGCAACCTCCTGAGACACGCTACAGTGCTTTCGGGAGGGAGTTACTTGCGATGTATCTCGCCGTCCGTCATTTCCGCTACTTTCTGGAGGGTCGTGAGTTCCACATACTCACTGATCAACAAACCACTTACCTTCGGCAAATGGTCTCCAGAAACGAATGCACTCTCCTCGAGAAGCTTCGTCACCTTGAGTATGTCCTCACAGTTCACCACTGATGTTCAGCATTATTTAGGTGTTTGAACAACTTCAACTGCTGACGCTCTCTGCCGCATTGAATCGACGCGAGTTTCAGCACTTGCCCACCATCGATTTACGATGGCTATGCGAACGTGCCAGAATACTGAGGATCCTGCATCTTCCACAAGACTCTTCTCTCAAGCTGGAGTGGCTTGCCAACTCCCTGGATATAGAGAAGAGACTTCTCTGTCGAAATGTCTCTCAGGGAATCTTCCTCGTCTTTCTTCCGTACCTGCATCGTTCGTAAGGCTGTCTTCCTATTTTTCACTCGCTTTCCCACCTGGCATTGAGGCTTCACGCAAACTGATTGCTGCCCGATGTTTTGTGTGGCCTGATCTGAATGCCGACGTAGCAACTAAGTATCGCAACTTGTCTTCTTCCCTGCCAGCGTTCTAAGGTCCACCGTCACACCAAGTCCCCGCTAGGCACTTTCTTACCCCCTGGTGCTCGATTTGAACGTGTCCACATCGACATCGTTGGACCTCTGCCTCCCCGCGGTAAGAAATACATTCTTACGTGCATAGATCGGTTCACACGATGGACCGAGGCTATCCCTCTCTCTGTCGCCAACGCGGAATCCATAGCTAAAGCTTTCTTGGCTCACTGGATTTCGCGCTTTGGTGTGCCGCTTTCTGTCACAACGGACCAAGGTAGACCTTTTGAATCCTTCTTATGGAGAGATTTGATGAATCTTCTTGGTTCGGAGAAGATTCACACGACTTCTTTTAACCCAAAAGCGAACGGCATTGTTGAACGTTTCCACCGTCAGCTAAAGGCTTCTCTTCTAGCTCAGCCCAATCCGGAAAATTGGACTGACGCTCTCCCTTTCGTAATGCTTGGCATTCGCTCCGCTGTTAAAGAGGATCTGCACTGTTCGGCTGCTGAATTAGTGTATGGTTCTCCTCTTCGTCTTCCCGGTGACTTCTTCTCACAGTCCTCTCCTCCTTCTACAGCCGACCCGCTTGCTTATCTTACCCGCTTGAGGCGCTGATCTTCCCGCGTTGAGAGTGCTGTTCTTCGTCCACACAAGCATTCCTAATTTCCTATATCCCTAGGACCTTTCTTCTGCACTCATGTCTTGTTCGACATGAACTTCCCACCGCATCCGCTCTCCCAACATAAGTACGATGGAACTTTTCCTAGTGATATTTATAGGAAGGAGAAATTCTTTACGATTCAACGTCCCACAGCGTCCCACAAGCACAGAAGTCGTTTCAATCGACCGCCTTAAGCCTGCTTTTTTCGAGGCGAATCCTCTTCCTGTTCTCTACCCTGACGCTTTCCTTTTTGTTTCTATTTCTCCTCTTTCAACTCGTTCTTTTAACGTTCCTATCTCTCCTCCTGCATCTCTTCCACCTCCTCCTCCTCCTCTCCCTTTTCCTGATCCTCTTCCTTATCCTCCTTTCCCTCCTTCTCCCGAAGCCAAACAGCACCAATACGTGATCGCGCAGCAGACTCCGACCCGCACGGTTTCTTATTCACTTGCCTTCCTCCACTCGGCTCATTGCATGCTTCACTTCCAGCCTTCCACTTCGGGCTACTCAGACACGAGCATACGTTCCGACTCACCCGATCATTTCGTTCTCACTGGGAATCCTTGTCCAGCACTCCTTCAATTCCTTATTTAGAAGTATCAAGCAGGGGTAGGCACATTCGATGGCCGGCGCGCTATTTGGAATAGTTTCGTGCCTTCAACACTGCAGGGGAGTATCTGTAGTGATTGAGGTCAGGTCAATTTTACCAACATAGCTCGCAAATGCAAAAGCGAAGTTTATTAACGAACTCTATTTTCTCACTATGGCAAAAGCAAATCTGGCAATATTTTTGAGTAGCGTTCTCATCTTATCTTGCCGCCATTTTCGCACGACAACGACGCTTTCTAATTGCTCACAAGAATTATGGATTTTTATTGCATTATGAAAGCTTAAAGCTTATTAAAGCATGTGATATTTCTCTTTTTGCCATGGTGAAGATAAGATGACAGTGAAAATTATATTTATGAAGTGTAATAGTGTAATAAAAAGTCATTGGATGTTGGTACCATTTCTCTATATGCGCAACGGCGGCGTGCTGTGAAATAGAAGCCGTTATTTAACAT